>MAPW01000124.1:0-100132 GCA_001689995.1 Tilletia indica
CCTCCCTTCCGTCCGATGCGGTCTTTTTAAAGCTCGATCCGACTACTGAGGTCATCCTCAATCCGCCCGATGCTGAAAGACTGCTTCGAGATCTAGGGGGGGCAACACCCGAGACAGTAGAGCGTTTATGTCCAAATTGGTATTAGATGAAGACGATTTGCCAGCAGAGGGGCACCTCCCTTCCGTCCGATGCGGTCTTTTATAGCTCATCCGACTACTGAGGTCATCCTAATCCGCCCTGATGCTGAAAGACGCTTCGAACGGTGACGAGATGGGCGGGGGCAACACCCGAGACATAGAGCGTTATGTCCAAATTGGTATAGATGAACACGATTTGCCAGCAGAGGGGCACCTCCCTTCCGTCCGATGCGGTCTTTATAGCTCGATCCGACTACTGAGGTCATCCTATCCGCCCTGATGCTGAAAGACTGCTTCGAGATCGGTCACGGGGGGGCAACACCCGAGACATAGAGCGTTTATGTCCAAATTGGTATAGATGAAGACAATTTGCCAGCAGAGGGGCACCTCCCTTCCGTCCGATGCGGTCTTTTATAGCTCGATCCGACTACTGAGGTCATCCTCAATCCGCCCTGATGCTGAAAGACTGCTTCGAGATCGGTCACGGGGGGGCAACACCCGAGACATAGAGCGTTTATGTCAAATTGGTATAGATGAAGACGATTTGCCAGCAGAGGGGCACCTCCCTTCCGTCCGATGCGGTCTTTTATAGCTCGATCCGACTACTGAGGTCATCCTCAATCCGACCTGATGCTGAAAGACTGCTTCGAGATCGGTCACGGGGGGCAACACCCGAGACATAGAGCGTTTATGTCAAATTGGTATAGATGAAGACAATTTGCCAGCAGAGGGGCACCTCCCTTCCGTCCGATGCGGTCTTTTAATAGCTCGATCCGACTACTGAGGTCATCCTCAATCCGACCTGATGCTGAAAGACTGCTTTCGAGATCGGTCACGGGGGGCAACACCCGAGACATAGAGCGTTTATGTCAAATTGGTATAGATGAAGACAATTTGCCAGCAGAGGGGCACCTCCCTTCCGTCCGATGCGGTCTTTTATAGCTCGATCCGACTACTGAGGTCATCCTCAATCCGACCTGATGCTGAAGACTGCTTCGAGATCGGTCACGGGGGCAACACCCGAGACATAGAGCGTTTATGTCCAAATTGGTATAGATGAAGACAATTTGCCAGCAGAGGGGCACCTCCCTTCCGTCCGATGCGGTCTTTTATAGCTCGATCCGACTACTGAGGTCATCCTCAATCCGCCCTGATGCTGAAAGACTGCTTCGAGATCCAGGGGGGGCAACACCCGAGACATAGAGCGTTTATGTCCAAATTGGTATAGATGAAGACAATTTGCCAGCAGAGGGGCACCTCCCTTCCGTCCGATGCGGTCTTTTATAGCTCGATCCGACTACTGAGGTCATCCTAATCCGCCCTGATGCTGAAAGACTGCTTCGAGATCGGTCACGGGGGGCAACACCCGAGACATAGAGCGTTTATGTCAAATTGGTATAGATGAAGACAATTTGCCAGCAGAGGGGCACCTCCCTTCCGTCCGATGCGGTCTTTATAGCTCGATCCGACTACTGAGGTCATCCTCAATCCGCCGATGCGAAAGACTGCTTCGAGATCGGTCACTACGACCGAGACAGAGCTTTGAGAGGTCACGGGGGGGCAACACCCGAGACATAGAGCGTTTATTCCAAATTGGTATAGATGAAGACAATTTGCCAGCAGAGGGGCACCTCCCTTCCGTCCGATGCGGTCTTTTATAGCTCGATCCGACTACTGAGGTCATCCTCAATCCGCCCTGATGCTGAAAGACTGCTTCGAGATCGGTCACGGGGGGGCAACACCCGAGACATAGAGCGTTTATGTCCAAATTGGTATAGATGAAGACAATTTGCCAGCAGAGGGGCACCTCCCTTCCGTCCGATGCGGTCTTTTATAGCTCGATCCGACTACTGAGGTCATCCTAAATCCGCCCTGATGCTGAAAGACTGCTTCGAGATCGGTCACGGGGGGCAACACCGAGACATAGAGCGTTTATGTTCCAAATTGGTATAGATGAAGACAATTTGCCAGCAGAGGGGCACCTCCCTTCCGTCCGATGCGGTCTTTTATAGCTCGATCCGACTACTGAGGTCATCCTCAATCCGCCTGATGCTGAAAGACTGCTTCGAGATCGGTCACGGGGGGCAACACCCGAGACATAGAGCGTTTATGTCCAAATTGGTATAGATGAAGAGACAATTTGCCAGCAGAGGGGCACCTCCCTTCCGTCCGATGCGGTCTTTTATAGCTCGATCCGACTACTGAGGTCATCCTCAATCCGCCTGATGCTGAAAGACTGCTTCGAGATCGGTCACGGGGGGCAACACCCGAGACATAGAGCGTTTATGTCCAAATTGGTATAGATGAAGACAATTTGCCAGCAGAGGGGCACCTCCCTTCCGTCCGATGCGGTCTTTTATAGCTCGATCCGACTACTGAGGTCATCCTCAATCCGCCCTGATGCTGAAAGACTGCTTCGAGATCGGTCACGGGGGGCAACACCCGAGACATAGAGCGTTTATGTCCAAATTGGTATAGATGAAGACAATTTGCCAGCAGAGGGGCACCTCCCTTCCGTCCGATGCGGTCTTTTATAGCTCGATCCGACTACTGAGGTCATCCTCAATCCGCCCTGATGCTGAAAGACTGCTTCGAGATCGGTCACGGGGGGCAACACCCGAGACATAGAGCGTTTATGTCCAAATTGGTATAGATGAAGACAATTTGCCAGCAGAGGGCACCTCCCTTCCGTCCGATGCGGTCTTTTATAGCTCGATCCGACTACTGAGGTCATCCTCAATCCGCCCTGATGCTGAAAGACTGCTTCGAGATCGGTCACGGGGGGCAACACCCGAGACATAGAGCGTTTATGTCCAAATTGGTATAGATGAAGACAATTTGCCAGCAGAGGGGCACCTCCCTTCCGTCCGATGCGGTCTTTTATAGCTCGATCCGACTACTGAGGTCATCCTCAATCCGCCCTGATGCTGAAAGACTGCTTCGAGATCGGTCACGGGGGGGCAACACCCGAGACATAGAGCGTTTATGTCCAAATTGGTATAGATGAAGACAATTTGCCAGCAGAGGGGCACCTCCCTTCCGTCCGATGCGGTCTTTTATAGCTCGATCCGACTACTGAGGTCATCCTCAATCCGCCCTGATGCTGAAAGACTGCTTCGAGATCGGTCACGGGGGGCAACACCCGAGACATAGAGCGTTTATGTCCAAATTGGTATAGATGAAGACAATTTGCCAGCAGAGGGGCACCTCCCTTCCGTCCGATGCGGTCTTTTATAGCTCGATCCGACTACTGAGGTCATCCTCAATCCGCCCTGATGCTGAAAGACTGCTTCGAGATCGGTCACGGGGGGCAACACCCGAGACATAGAGCGTTTATGTCCAAATTGGTATAGATGAAGACGAATTTGCCAGCAGAGGGGCACCTCCCTTCCGTCCGATGCGGTCTTTTATAGCTCGATCCGACTACTGAGGTCATCCTCAATCCGCCTGATGCTGAAAGACTGCTTCGAGATCGGTCACGGGGGGCAACACCCGAGACATAGAGCGTTTATGTCCAAATTGGTATAGATGAAGACAATTTGCCAGCAGAGGGGCACCTCCCTTCCGTCCGATGCGGTCTTTTATAGCTCGATCCGACTACTGAGGTCATCCTCAATCCGCCTGATGCTGAAAGACTGCTTCGAGATCGGTCACGGGGGGGCAACACCCGAGACATAGAGCGTTTATGTCCAAATTGGTATAGATGAAGACAATTTGCCAGCAGAGGGGCACCTCCCTTCCGTCCGATGCGGTCTTTTATAGCTCGATCCGACTACTGAGGTCATCCTCAATCCGCCTGATGCTGAAAGACTGCTTCGAGATCGGTCACGGGGGGCAACACCCGAGACATAGAGCGTTTATGTCCAAATTGGTATAGATGAAGACAATTTGCCAGCAGAGGGGCACCTCCCTTCCGTCCGATGCGGTCTTTTATAGCTCGATCCGACTACTGAGGTCATCCTCAATCCGCCCTGATGCTGAAAGACTGCTTCGAGATCGGTCACGGGGGGCAACACCCGAGACATAGAGCGTTTATGTCCAAATTGGTATAGATGAAGACAATTTGCCAGCAGAGGGGCACCTCCCTTCCGTCCGATGCGGTCTTTTATAGCTCGATCCGACTACTGAGGTCATCCTCAATCCGCCTGATGCTGAAAGACTGCTTCGAGATCGGTCACGGGGGGCAACACCCGAGACATAGAGCGTTTATGTCCAAATTGGTATAGATGAAGACAATTTGCCAGCAGAGGGGCACCTCCCTTCCGTCCGATGCGGTCTTTTATAGCTCGATCCGACTACTGAGGTCATCCTCAATCCGCCCTGATGCTGAAAGACTGCTTCGAGATCGGTCACGGGGGGCAACACCCGAGACATAGAGCGTTTATGTCCAAATTGGTATAGATGAAGACAATTTGCCAGCAGAGGGGCACCTCCCTTCCGTCCGATGCGGTCTTTTATAGCTCGATCCGACTACTGAGGTCATCCTCAATCCGCCCTGATGCTGAAAGACTGCTTCGAGATCGGTCACGGGGGGCAACACCCGAGACATAGAGCGTTTATGTCCAAATTGGTATAGATGAAGACGAATTTGCCAGCAGAGGGGCACCTCCCTTCCGTCCGATGCGGTCTTTTATAGCTCGATCCGACTACTGAGGTCATCCTCAATCCGCCCTGATGCTGAAAGACTGCTTCGAGATCGGTCACGGGGGGGCAACACCCGAGACATAGAGCGTTTATGTCCAAATTGGTATAGATGAAGACAATTTGCCAGCAGAGGGGCACCTCCCTTCCGTCCGATGCGGTCTTTTATAGCTCGATCCGACTACTGAGGTCATCCTCAATCCGCCCTGATGCTGAAAGACTGCTTCGAGATCGGTCACGGGGGGGCAACACCCGAGACATAGAGCGTTTATGTCCAAATTGGTATAGATGAAGACAATTTGCCAGCAGAGGGGCACCTCCCTTCCGTCCGATGCGGTCTTTTATAGCTCGATCCGACTACTGAGGTCATCCTCAATCCGCCTGATGCTGAAAGACTGCTTCGAGATCGGTCACGGGGGGGCAACACCCGAGACATAGAGCGTTTATGTCCAAATTGGTATAGATGAAGACAATTTGCCAGCAGAGGGGCACCTCCCTTCCGTCCGATGCGGTCTTTTATAGCTCGATCCGACTACTGAGGTCATCCTCAATCCGCCTGATGCTGAAAGACTGCTTCGAGATCGGTCACGGGGGGGCAACACCCGAGACATAGAGCGTTTATGTCCAAATTGGTATAGATGAAGACAATTTGCCAGCAGAGGGGCACCTCCCTTCCGTCCGATGCGGTCTTTTATAGCTCGATCCGACTACTGAGGTCATCCTCAATCCGCCTGATGCTGAAAGACTGCTTCGAGATCGGTCACGGGGGGCAACACCCGAGACATAGAGCGTTTATGTCCAAATTGGTATAGATGAAGACAATTTGCCAGCAGAGGGGCACCTCCCTTCCGTCCGATGCGGTCTTTTATAGCTCGATCCGACTACTGAGGTCATCCTCAATCCGCCCTGATGCTGAAAGACTGCTTCGAGATCGGTCACGGGGGGGCAACACCCGAGACATAGAGCGTTTATGTCCAAATTGGTATAGATGAAGACAATTTGCCAGCAGAGGGGCACCTCCCTTCCGTCCGATGCGGTCTTTTATAGCTCGATCCGACTACTGAGGTCATCCTCAATCCGCCCTGATGCTGAAAGACTGCTTCGAGATCGGTCACGGGGGGGCAACACCCGAGACATAGAGCGTTTATGTCCAAATTGGTATAGATGAAGACAATTTGCCAGCAGAGGGGCACCTCCCTTCCGTCCGATGCGGTCTTTTATAGCTCGATCCGACTACTGAGGTCATCCTCAATCCGCCCTGATGCTGAAAGACTGCTTCGAGATCGGTCACGGGGGGCAACACCCGAGACATAGAGCGTTTATGTCCAAATTGGTATAGATGAAGACATTTGCCAGCAGAGGGGCACCTCCCTTCCGTCCGATGCGGTCTTTTATAGCTCGATCCGACTACTGAGGTCATCCTCAATCCGCCCTGATGCTGAAAGACTGCTTCGAGATCGGTCACGGGGGGGCAACACCCGAGACATAGAGCGTTTATGTCCAAATTGGTATAGATGAAGACAATTTGCCAGCAGAGGGGCACCTCCCTTCCGTCCGATGCGGTCTTTTATAGCTCGATCCGACTACTGAGGTCATCCTCAATCCGCCCTGATGCTGAAAGACTGCTTCGAGATCGGTCACGGGGGGGCAACACCCGAGACATAGAGCGTTTATGTCCAAATTGGTATAGATGAAGACAATTTGCCAGCAGAGGGGCACCTCCCTTCCGTCCGATGCGGTCTTTTATAGCTCGATCCGACTACTGAGGTCATCCTCAATCCGCCCTGATGCTGAAAGACTGCTTCGAGATCGGTCACGGGGGGCAACACCCGAGACATAGAGCGTTTATGTCCAAATTGGTATAGATGAAGACAATTTGCCAGCAGAGGGGCACCTCCCTTCCGTCCGATGCGGTCTTTTATAGCTCGATCCGACTACTGAGGTCATCCTCAATCCGCCCTGATGCTGAAAGACTGCTTCGAGATCGGTCACGGGGGGGCAACACCCGAGACATAGAGCGTTTATGTCCAAATTGGTATAGATGAAGACAATTTGCCAGCAGAGGGGCACCTCCCTTCCGTCCGATGCGGTCTTTTATAGCTCGATCCGACTACTGAGGTCATCCTCAATCCGCCTGATGCTGAAAGACTGCTTCGAGATCGGTCACGGGGGGGCAACACCCGAGACATAGAGCGTTTATGTCCAAATTGGTATAGATGAAGACAATTTGCCAGCAGAGGGGCACCTCCCTTCCGTCCGATGCGGTCTTTTATAGCTCGATCCGACTACTGAGGTCATCCTCAATCCGCCCTGATGCTGAAAGACTGCTTCGAGATCGGTCACGGGGGGGCAACACCCGAGACATAGAGCGTTTATGTCCAAATTGGTATAGATGAAGACAATTTGCCAGCAGAGGGGCACCTCCCTTCCGTCCGATGCGGTCTTTTATAGCTCGATCCGACTACTGAGGTCATCCTCAATCCGCCTGATGCTGAAAGACTGCTTCGAGATCGGTCACGGGGGGGCAACACCCGAGACATAGAGCGTTTATGTCCAAATTGGTATAGATGAAGACAATTTGCCAGCAGAGGGGCACCTCCCTTCCGTCCGATGCGGTCTTTTATAGCTCGATCCGACTACTGAGGTCATCCTCAATCCGCCTGATGCTGAAAGACTGCTTCGAGATCGGTCACGGGGGGGCAACACCCGAGACATAGAGCGTTTATGTCCAAATTGGTATAGATGAAGACAATTTGCCAGCAGAGGGGCACCTCCCTTCCGTCCGATGCGGTCTTTTATAGCTCGATCCGACTACTGAGGTCATCCTCAATCCGCCCTGATGCTGAAAGACTGCTTCGAGATCGGTCACGGGGGGGCAACACCCGAGACATAGAGCGTTTATGTCCAAATTGGTATAGATGAAGACAATTTGCCAGCAGAGGGGCACCTCCCTTCCGTCCGATGCGGTCTTTTATAGCTCGATCCGACTACTGAGGTCATCCTCAATCCGCCCTGATGCTGAAAGACTGCTTCGAGATCGGTCACGGGGGGGCAACACCCGAGACATAGAGCGTTTATGTCCAAATTGGTATAGATGAAGACAATTTGCCAGCAGAGGGGCACCTCCCTTCCGTCCGATGCGGTCTTTTATAGCTCGATCCGACTACTGAGGTCATCCTCAATCCGCCCTGATGCTGAAAGACTGCTTCGAGATCGGTCACGGGGGGGCAACACCCGAGACATAGAGCGTTTATGTCCAAATTGGTATAGATGAAGACAATTTGCCAGCAGAGGGGCACCTCCCTTCCGTCCGATGCGGTCTTTTATAGCTCGATCCGACTACTGAGGTCATCCTCAATCCGCCCTGATGCTGAAAGACTGCTTCGAGATCGGTCACGGGGGGGCAACACCCGAGACATAGAGCGTTTATGTCCAAATTGGTATAGATGAAGACAATTTGCCAGCAGAGGGGCACCTCCCTTCCGTCCGATGCGGTCTTTTATAGCTCGATCCGACTACTGAGGTCATCCTCAATCCGCCCTGATGCTGAAAGACTGCTTCGAGATCGGTCACGGGGGGCAACACCCGAGACATAGAGCGTTTATGTCCAAATTGGTATAGATGAAGACATTTGCCAGCAGAGGGGCACCTCCCTTCCGTCCGATGCGGTCTTTTATAGCTCGATCCGACTACTGAGGTCATCCTCAATCCGCCTGATGCTGAAAGACTGCTTCGAGATCGGTCACGGGGGGGCAACACCCGAGACATAGAGCGTTTATGTCCAAATTGGTATAGATGAAGACAATTTGCCAGCAGAGGGGCACCTCCCTTCCGTCCGATGCGGTCTTTTATAGCTCGATCCGACTACTGAGGTCATCCTCAATCCGCCCTGATGCTGAAAGACTGCTTCGAGATCGGTCACGGGGGGCAACACCCGAGACATAGAGCGTTTATGTCCAAATTGGTATAGATGAAGACAATTTGCCAGCAGAGGGGCACCTCCCTTCCGTCCGATGCGGTCTTTTATAGCTCGATCCGACTACTGAGGTCATCCTCAATCCGCCCTGATGCTGAAAGACTGCTTCGAGATCGGTCACGGGGGGCAACACCCGAGACATAGAGCGTTTATGTCCAAATTGGTATAGATGAAGACAATTTGCCAGCAGAGGGGCACCTCCCTTCCGTCCGATGCGGTCTTTTATAGCTCGATCCGACTACTGAGGTCATCCTCAATCCGCCCTGATGCTGAAAGACTGCTTCGAGATCGGTCACGGGGGGCAACACCCGAGACATAGAGCGTTTATGTCCAAATTGGTATAGATGAAGACAATTTGCCAGCAGAGGGGCACCTCCCTTCCGTCCGATGCGGTCTTTTATAGCTCGATCCGACTACTGAGGTCATCCTCAATCCGCCCTGATGCTGAAAGACTGCTTCGAGATCGGTCACGGGGGGGCAACACCCGAGACATAGAGCGTTTATGTCCAAATTGGTATAGATGAAGACAATTTGCCAGCAGAGGGGCACCTCCCTTCCGTCCGATGCGGTCTTTTATAGCTCGATCCGACTACTGAGGTCATCCTCAATCCGCCCTGATGCTGAAAGACTGCTTCGAGATCGGTCACGGGGGGCAACACCCGAGACATAGAGCGTTTATGTCCAAATTGGTATAGATGAAGACAATTTGCCAGCAGAGGGGCACCTCCCTTCCGTCCGATGCGGTCTTTTATAGCTCGATCCGACTACTGAGGTCATCCTCAATCCGCCCTGATGCTGAAAGACTGCTTCGAGATCGGTCACGGGGGGGCAACACCCGAGACATAGAGCGTTTATGTCCAAATTGGTATAGATGAAGACAATTTGCCAGCAGAGGGGCACCTCCCTTCCGTCCGATGCGGTCTTTTATAGCTCGATCCGACTACTGAGGTCATCCTCAATCCGCCTGATGCTGAAAGACTGCTTCGAGATCGGTCACGGGGGGCAACACCCGAGACATAGAGCGTTTATGTCCAAATTGGTATAGATGAAGACGATTTGCCAGCAGAGGGGCACCTCCCTTCCGTCCGATGCGGTCTTTTATAGCTCGATCCGACTACTGAGGTCATCCTCAATCCGCCCTGATGCTGAAAGACTGCTTCGAGATCGGTCACGGGGGGCAACACCCGAGACATAGAGCGTTTATGTCCAAATTGGTATAGATGAAGACAATTTGCCAGCAGAGGGGCACCTCCCTTCCGTCCGATGCGGTCTTTTATAGCTCGATCCGACTACTGAGGTCATCCTCAATCCGCCCTGATGCTGAAAGACTGCTTCGAGATCGGTCACGGGGGGCAACACCCGAGACATAGAGCGTTTATGTCCAAATTGGTATAGATGAAGACAATTTGCCAGCAGAGGGGCACCTCCCTTCCGTCCGATGCGGTCTTTTATAGCTCGATCCGACTACTGAGGTCATCCTCAATCCGCCCTGATGCTGAAAGACTGCTTCGAGATCGGTCACGGGGGGCAACACCCGAGACATAGAGCGTTTATGTCCAAATTGGTATAGATGAAGACAATTTGCCAGCAGAGGGGCACCTCCCTTCCGTCCGATGCGGTCTTTTATAGCTCGATCCGACTACTGAGGTCATCCTCAATCCGCCCTGATGCTGAAAGACTGCTTCGAGATCGGTCACGGGGGGGCAACACCCGAGACATAGAGCGTTTATGTCCAAATTGGTATAGATGAAGACAATTTGCCAGCAGAGGGGCACCTCCCTTCCGTCCGATGCGGTCTTTTATAGCTCGATCCGACTACTGAGGTCATCCTCAATCCGCCCTGATGCTGAAAGACTGCTTCGAGATCGGTCACGGGGGGGCAACACCCGAGACATAGAGCGTTTATGTCCAAATTGGTATAGATGAAGACAATTTGCCAGCAGAGGGGCACCTCCCTTCCGTCCGATGCGGTCTTTTATAGCTCGATCCGACTACTGAGGTCATCCTCAATCCGCCCTGATGCTGAAAGACTGCTTCGAGATCGGTCACGGGGGGGCAACACCCGAGACATAGAGCGTTTATGTCCAAATTGGTATAGATGAAGACAATTTGCCAGCAGAGGGGCACCTCCCTTCCGTCCGATGCGGTCTTTTATAGCTCGATCCGACTACTGAGGTCATCCTCAATCCGCCCTGATGCTGAAAGACTGCTTCGAGATCGGTCACGGGGGGGCAACACCCGAGACATAGAGCGTTTATGTCCAAATTGGTATAGATGAAGACAATTTGCCAGCAGAGGGGCACCTCCCTTCCGTCCGATGCGGTCTTTTATAGCTCGATCCGACTACTGAGGTCATCCTCAATCCGCCCTGATGCTGAAAGACTGCTTCGAGATCGGTCACGGGGGGGCAACACCCGAGACATAGAGCGTTTATGTCCAAATTGGTATAGATGAAGACAATTTGCCAGCAGAGGGGCACCTCCCTTCCGTCCGATGCGGTCTTTTATAGCTCGATCCGACTACTGAGGTCATCCTCAATCCGCCCTGATGCTGAAAGACTGCTTCGAGATCGGTCACGGGGGGGCAACACCCGAGACATAGAGCGTTTATGTCCAAATTGGTATAGATGAAGACAATTTGCCAGCAGAGGGGCACCTCCCTTCCGTCCGATGCGGTCTTTTATAGCTCGATCCGACTACTGAGGTCATCCTCAATCCGCCCTGATGCTGAAAGACTGCTTCGAGATCGGTCACGGGGGGGCAACACCCGAGACATAGAGCGTTTATGTCCAAATTGGTATAGATGAAGACAATTTGCCAGCAGAGGGGCACCTCCCTTCCGTCCGATGCGGTCTTTTATAGCTCGATCCGACTACTGAGGTCATCCTCAATCCGCCCTGATGCTGAAAGACTGCTTCGAGATCGGTCACGGGGGGCAACACCCGAGACATAGAGCGTTTATGTCCAAATTGGTATAGATGAAGACAATTTGCCAGCAGAGGGGCACCTCCCTTCCGTCCGATGCGGTCTTTTATAGCTCGATCCGACTACTGAGGTCATCCTCAATCCGCCCTGATGCTGAAAGACTGCTTCGAGATCGGTCACGGGGGGCAACACCCGAGACATAGAGCGTTTATGTCAAATTGGTATAGATGAAGACAATTTGCCAGCAGAGGGGCACCTCCCTTCCGTCCGATGCGGTCTTTTATAGCTCGATCCGACTACTGAGGTCATCCTCAATCCGCCCTGATGCTGAAAGACTGCTTCGAGATCGGTCACGGGGGGGCAACACCCGAGACATAGAGCGTTTATGTCCAAATTGGTATAGATGAAGACAATTTGCCAGCAGAGGGGCACCTCCCTTCCGTCCGATGCGGTCTTTTATAGCTCGATCCGACTACTGAGGTCATCCTCAATCCGCCCTGATGCTGAAAGACTGCTTCGAGATCGGTCACGGGGGGCAACACCCGAGACATAGAGCGTTTATGTCCAAATTGGTATAGATGAAGACAATTTGCCAGCAGAGGGGCACCTCCCTTCCGTCCGATGCGGTCTTTTATAGCTCGATCCGACTACTGAGGTCATCCTCAATCCGCCCTGATGCTGAAAGACTGCTTCGAGATCGGTCACGGGGGGCAACACCCGAGACATAGAGCGTTTATGTCCAAATTGGTATAGATGAAGACAATTTGCCAGCAGAGGGGCACCTCCCTTCCGTCCGATGCGGTCTTTTATAGCTCGATCCGACTACTGAGGTCATCCTCAATCCGCCCTGATGCTGAAAGACTGCTTCGAGATCGGTCACGGGGGGCAACACCCGAGACATAGAGCGTTTATGTCCAAATTGGTATAGATGAAGACAATTTGCCAGCAGAGGGGCACCTCCCTTCCGTCCGATGCGGTCTTTTATAGCTCGATCCGACTACTGAGGTCATCCTCAATCCGCCCTGATGCTGAAAGACTGCTTCGAGATCGGTCACGGGGGGGCAACACCCGAGACATAGAGCGTTTATGTCCAAATTGGTATAGATGAAGACAATTTGCCAGCAGAGGGGCACCTCCCTTCCGTCCGATGCGGTCTTTTATAGCTCGATCCGACTACTGAGGTCATCCTCAATCCGCCCTGATGCTGAAAGACTGCTTCGAGATCGGTCACGGGGGGGCAACACCCGAGACATAGAGCGTTTATGTCCAAATTGGTATAGATGAAGACAATTTGCCAGCAGAGGGGCACCTCCCTTCCGTCCGATGCGGTCTTTTATAGCTCGATCCGACTACTGAGGTCATCCTCAATCCGCCCTGATGCTGAAAGACTGCTTCGAGATCGGTCACGGGGGGGCAACACCCGAGACATAGAGCGTTTATGTCAAATTGGTATAGATGAAGACAATTTGCCAGCAGAGGGGCACCTCCCTTCCGTCCGATGCGGTCTTTTATAGCTCGATCCGACTACTGAGGTCATCCTCAATCCGCCCTGATGCTGAAAGACTGCTTCGAGATCGGTCACGGGGGGGCAACACCCGAGACATAGAGCGTTTATGTCCAAATTGGTATAGATGAAGACGATTTGCCAGCAGAGGGGCACCTCCCTTCCGTCCGATGCGGTCTTTTATAGCTCGATCCGACTACTGAGGTCATCCTCAATCCGCCCTGATGCTGAAAGACTGCTTCGAGATCGGTCACGGGGGGCAACACCCGAGACATAGAGCGTTTATGTCCAAATTGGTATAGATGAAGACATTTGCCAGCAGAGGGGCACCTCCCTTCCGTCCGATGCGGTCTTTTATAGCTCGATCCGACTACTGAGGTCATCCTCAATCCGCCCTGATGCTGAAAGACTGCTTCGAGATCGGTCACGGGGGGCAACACCCGAGACATAGAGCGTTTATGTCCAAATTGGTATAGATGAAGACAATTTGCCAGCAGAGGGGCACCTCCCTTCCGTCCGATGCGGTCTTTTATAGCTCGATCCGACTACTGAGGTCATCCTCAATCCGCCCTGATGCTGAAAGACTGCTTCGAGATCGGTCACGGGGGGCAACACCCGAGACATAGAGCGTTTATGTCCAAATTGGTATAGATGAAGACAATTTGCCAGCAGAGGGGCACCTCCCTTCCGTCCGATGCGGTCTTTTATAGCTCGATCCGACTACTGAGGTCATCCTCAATCCGCCCTGATGCTGAAAGACTGCTTCGAGATCGGTCACGGGGGGCAACACCCGAGACATAGAGCGTTTATGTCCAAATTGGTATAGATGAAGACAATTTGCCAGCAGAGGGGCACCTCCCTTCCGTCCGATGCGGTCTTTTATAGCTCGATCCGACTACTGAGGTCATCCTCAATCCGCCTGATGCTGAAAGACTGCTTCGAGATCGGTCACGGGGGGGCAACACCCGAGACATAGAGCGTTTATGTTCAAATTGGTATAGATGAAGACAATTTGCCAGCAGAGGGGCACCTCCCTTCCGTCCGATGCGGTCTTTTATAGCTCGATCCGACTACTGAGGTCATCCTCAATCCGCCCTGATGCTGAAAGACTGCTTCGAGATCGGTCACGGGGGGCAACACCCGAGACATAGAGCGTTTATGTCCAAATTGGTATAGATGAAGACGATTTGCCAGCAGAGGGGCACCTCCCTTCCGTCCGATGCGGTCTTTTATAGCTCGATCCGACTACTGAGGTCATCCTCAATCCGCCTGATGCTGAAAGACTGCTTCGAGATCGGTCACGGGGGGGCAACACCCGAGACATAGAGCGTTTATGTCCAAATTGGTATAGATGAAGACAATTTGCCAGCAGAGGGGCACCTCCCTTCCGTCCGATGCGGTCTTTTATAGCTCGATCCGACTACTGAGGTCATCCTCAATCCGCCCTGATGCTGAAAGACTGCTTCGAGATCGGTCACGGGGGGCAACACCCGAGACATAGAGCGTTTATGTCCAAATTGGTATAGATGAAGACAATTTGCCAGCAGAGGGGCACCTCCCTTCCGTCCGATGCGGTCTTTTATAGCTCGATCCGACTACTGAGGTCATCCTCAATCCGCCCTGATGCTGAAAGACTGCTTCGAGATCGGTCACGGGGGGCAACACCCGAGACATAGAGCGTTTATGTCCAAATTGGTATAGATGAAGACAATTTGCCAGCAGAGGGGCACCTCCCTTCCGTCCGATGCGGTCTTTTATAGCTCGATCCGACTACTGAGGTCATCCTCAATCCGACCTGATGCTGAAAGACTGCTTCGAGATCGGTCACGGGGGGCAACACCCGAGACATAGAGCGTTTATGTCCAAATTGGTATAGATGAAGACAATTTGCCAGCAGAGGGGCACCTCCCTTCCGTCCGATGCGGTCTTTTATAGCTCGATCCGACTACTGAGGTCATCCTCAATCCGCCCTGATGCTGAAAGACTGCTTCGAGATCGGTCACGGGGGGCAACACCCGAGACATAGAGCGTTTATGTCCAAATTGGTATAGATGAAGACAATTTGCCAGCAGAGGGGCACCTCCCTTCCGTCCGATGCGGTCTTTTATAGCTCGATCCGACTACTGAGGTCATCCTCAATCCGCCCTGATGCTGAAAGACTGCTTCGAGATCGGTCACGGGGGGGCAACACCCGAGACATAGAGCGTTTATGTCCAAATTGGTATAGATGAAGACGATTTGCCAGCAGAGGGGCACCTCCCTTCCGTCCGATGCGGTCTTTTATAGCTCGATCCGACTACTGAGGTCATCCTCAATCCGCCTGATGCTGAAAGACTGCTTCGAGATCGGTCACGGGGGGGCAACACCCGAGACATAGAGCGTTTATGTCCAAATTGGTATAGATGAAGACAATTTGCCAGCAGAGGGGCACCTCCCTTCCGTCCGATGCGGTCTTTTATAGCTCGATCCGACTACTGAGGTCATCCTCAATCCGCCCTGATGCTGAAAGACTGCTTCGAGATCGGTCACGGGGGGCAACACCCGAGACATAGAGCGTTTATGTCCAAATTGGTATAGATGAAGACAATTTGCCAGCAGAGGGGCACCTCCCTTCCGTCCGATGCGGTCTTTTATAGCTCGATCCGACTACTGAGGTCATCCTCAATCCGCCCTGATGCTGAAAGACTGCTTCGAGATCGGTCACGGGGGGCAACACCCGAGACATAGAGCGTTTATGTCCAAATTGGTATAGATGAAGACAATTTGCCAGCAGAGGGGCACCTCCCTTCCGTCCGATGCGGTCTTTTATAGCTCGATCCGACTACTGAGGTCATCCTCAATCCGCCCTGATGCTGAAAGACTGCTTCGAGATCGGTCACGGGGGGGCAACACCCGAGACATAGAGCGTTTATGTCCAAATTGGTATAGATGAAGACGATTTGCCAGCAGAGGGGCACCTCCCTTCCGTCCGATGCGGTCTTTTATAGCTCGATCCGACTACTGAGGTCATCCTCAATCCG
The DNA here is from genome assembly GCA_001689995.1 of Tilletia indica. NCBI lineage: Eukaryota > Fungi > Basidiomycota > Exobasidiomycetes > Tilletiales > Tilletiaceae > Tilletia > Tilletia indica. Next base: position 16,204 of record MAPW01000124.1, read on the forward strand.
CCCTGATGCTGAAAGACTGCTTCGAGATCGGTCACGGGGGGCAACACCCGAGACATAGAGCGTTTATGTCAAATTGGTATAGATGAAGACAATTTGCCAGCAGAGGGGCACCTCCCTTCCGTCCGATGCGGTCTTTTATAGCTCGATCCGACTACTGAGGTCATCCTCAATCCGCCCTGATGCTGAAAGACTGCTTCGAGATCGGTCACGGGGGGCAACACCCGAGACATAGAGCGTTTATGTCCAAATTGGTATAGATGAAGACAATTTGCCAGCAGAGGGGCACCTCCCTTCCGTCCGATGCGGTCTTTTATAGCTCGATCCGACTACTGAGGTCATCCTCAATCCGCCTGATGCTGAAAGACTGCTTCGAGATCGGTCACGGGGGGCAACACCCGAGACATAGAGCGTTTATGTCCAAATTGGTATAGATGAAGACAATTTGCCAGCAGAGGGGCACCTCCCTTCCGTCCGATGCGGTCTTTTATAGCTCGATCCGACTACTGAGGTCATCCTCAATCCGCCCTGATGCTGAAAGACTGCTTCGAGATCGGTCACGGGGGGCAACACCCGAGACATAGAGCGTTTATGTCAAATTGGTATAGATGAAGACGATTTGCCAGCAGAGGGGCACCTCCCTTCCGTCCGATGCGGTCTTTTATAGCTCGATCCGACTACTGAGGTCATCCTCAATCCGACCTGATGCTGAAAGACTGCTTCGAGATCGGTCACGGGGGGCAACACCCGAGACATAGAGCGTTTATGTCCAAATTGGTATAGATGAAGACAATTTGCCAGCAGAGGGGCACCTCCCTTCCGTCCGTGCGGTCTTTTAAGCTCGATCCGACTACTGAGGTCATCCTCAATCCGCCCTGATGCTGAAAGACTGCTTCGAGATCGGTCACGGGGGGCAACACCCGAGACATAGAGCGTTTATGTCAAATTGGTATAGATGAAGACGATTTGCCAGCAGAGGGGCACCTCCCTTCCGTCCGATGCGGTCTTTTAAGCTCGATCCGACTACTGAGGTCATCCTCAATCCGCCTGATGCTGAAAGACTGCTTCGAGATCGGTCACGGGGGGCAACACCCGAGACATAGAGCGTTGATGTCCAAATTGGTATAGATGAAGACAATTTGCCAGCAGAGGGGCACCTCCCTTCCGTCCGATGCGGTCTTTTATAGCTCGATCCGACTACTGAGGTCATCCTCAATCCGCCCTGATGCTGAAAGACTGCTTCGAGATCGGTCACGGGGGGCAACACCCGAGACATAGAGCGTTTATGTCCAAATTGGTATAGATGAAGACAATTTGCCAGCAGAGGGGCACCTCCCTTCCGTCCGATGCGGTCTTTTATAGCTCGATCCGACTACTGAGGTCATCCTCAATCCGCCCCGATGCTGAAAGACTGCTTCGAGATCGGTCACGGGGGGGGCAACACCCGAGACATAGAGCGTTTATGTTCAAATTGGTATAGATGAAGACGATTTGCCAGCAGAGGGGCACCTCCCTTCCGTCCGACCTCCGATGCGGTCTTTTATAGCTCGATCCGACTACTGAGGTCATCCTCAATCCGCCCTGATGCTGAAAGACTGCTTCGAGATCGGTCACGGGGGGCAACACCCGAGGCATAGAGCGTTTATGTTCAAATTGGTATAGATGAAGACGATTTGCCAGCAGAGGGGCACCTCCCTTCCGTCCGATGCGGTCTTTTATAGCTCGATCCGACTACTGAGGTCATCCTCAATCCGACCTGATGCTGAAAGACTGCTTCGAGATCGGTCACGGGGGGCAACACCCGAGACATAGAGCGTTTATGTCCAAATTGGTATAGATGAAGACAATTTTCCAGCAGAGGGGCACCTCCTTTCCGTCCGGTGTGGGCTTTTAAAGCTCGATCCGACTACTGAGGTCATCCTAAATCCGCCCTGATGCTGAAAGACTGCTTCGAGATCGGTTACGGGGGGGCAACACCCGAGACATAGAGCGATTATGTCCAAATTGTCAAAGCCCGGCCCAGTGAGAGTAGAAAGGCCCGCTCGAGAGCGCAGAGTGTCTATATTCTGATGTGAGTCATTGCATTTTTGGGCCGGCACTTTGTGGACATTCATCGTAGTGGTGCGCTCTTCAAAATTCTGATCCTTTTGTTTTAATTCTGTGAACTGGCTTACCAAGTCTACACCCGGCCCAGTGAGAGTAGATACGCTCAGTCGACAGTACAGAGTGTCTGGATTCTGGTGTGAGTCATTCCATTTTTAGGGCCGGCATTATTTGTCCGGCTTTTTCAAAAAATCACGTTTCGGCCGATAGCTCCGCGACGACCAACCTAGTTGCCATAGGATAAGTCGGTTTTTGTGCTCAGAAGAACCTCCTCTACAACTGTACTTAAGACCACTTTTCCGAATTCGGACCCAAAATTCGGGAGACTCCTTCTAGGCAGTACTAGATTATCTCCGCTGGTCAGAACGATGCACATAGCTTTTTGTCGCTGATTTATCAAGTGACCCGGTCGGCTATAGCGCAAACAGACCTCTATCTGGTAAATACAAGGGGCCTTCTTCCCTGCTTCGAGCCTGTATAGTCGAACTCGTCGCAGTGCAGCTTGCATCGAATGGCGTCTCCTCCATAGTCCTTCAGGTCTGAGTACGCCTGAATGAGGGACTCCTGTATCATCTTCCTCATATCCTGATAGACATCCCCGGCATACTTCCTACTCCAGATGATTCCGCCCGGTCGTGCTTGCGCGAGGAGGAGTGTTGGGTTGCGCAGCAGATCCAAGGCTGCCTCTAGTCGACGGCCTGCAATAGCAGGGACCATCTCGTCTTCCGTGACCAGGAAGAGGACGTCCAGGTGAGAGCGTAAGAAACTGGCTGGAGGGGTGTGAGAGTGGAGAGATCGACCCGCGCTGCCTGCGCCGATGCCTCCAGGCCCTTCTGGAGCACCGCAGCTGCGTTCGAGACCGTCGCCGGATGAAGGGTGTTGCTTGGAGCCTGTGGGTCGGTCGAGCATATGAGAAACAATCCGCCCCGGTCGAACCAGGGCCCTCAGTTCAGGCAGATGGGCGTTGATATCGATTCCGGTTGATACCGTGGAATCAGATCGGTCCGTGACAGCTCCTGGAGTACAACTGGGGAGATACTCACATCGTGCCATCCCCTCCTCACCCTCCTCGTCTGCAGGTATGTACATAGAACGAATCTGTGGTTGGGATCGATGTCAGATGGTGGAGCGATGAAAATAAGAGAAGAAGACGGACTCACCTCGGTGGTTTGTCTTCTGGAAGTGGCGCTTGAATCTTTTGCCGGGGTGGACTGCGCATTGGCAAATGCCGCAGATCAGAGCAGAATGGGTAGGATCGTAGAAGAGCTTGTATTTCGATAGCGTGGCTATCGCGGTCTTGATGTCAACCATCCTGGGAAAAAGAAACAGAAAGGTTGAAGGATCGGAGGAAAGGGTTAGAGAGGTATTGGGAGAATAGGAGGATGCCGTGGTCGATAGCGACAGGAATGGGAAAGAGAAGGGTTACTTGAAGGGATGAGAGGAAGGATGGTCGTGTGTGCTTGTGTTGCTTTGCTGTTCAGATGGATGCTTCAGCAGAGGGAAGGCTTCAAATTCCGTGTTGGATCGGGATCCCCTCGCACAGACCATCCATTCAAACACCGGACTGATCTTGTGCCACTGCAAGCTGACAGTGAAGGAAGCTAAGCGCGGAGATATTATCTCGGTAAGTGCTAGCTGCTGTGGGAACAGCCTCAGTGAGATCTAAGCGTATGTTTGCGAGGATGAATCGCGAAAAAAGAAAAAGAGAAGAAGGGGAGCACACTGAAGCAGTGACGGGTGTTGGCTGGAGTGCGCCGGTGGATGTTGATGACCAGAGCAAGATAGCCTCCCCTCTGAATATAGCATAGCCGAACTTAGCCTAGCCTTAGCCTGATGCCAGCCGCTTAGCCGACTGGTACGATCGGGACGCTCAAGAACGGAAAAGAAACCAAAGAGAAACATAACGGAACAAAAAGAACCAAAACGAAACAGAACGAAACAAAACAGAAAATAGCATCTGCAGTCTGCAAGACTATGAGGCTAATGGAAAAAACAAAAAAAACTCGCCTCGGGCAAATTCCTACTAAGTTAAACTAGGCGTATGTGGGCTCTACAGAGCGGTAGGAATGAAGAGCATACTCTGACTTCATCAAAAAATCTCATTGTATCAGGTCACGAGACCCCCCGGTCATCCCCAGAAACACCGGACCGCTAGATATTAGTGGAGACCACTAGCTGTCAAATGAATAATCTTAGGACTCGGAGGAAGAGATGCGAGACTCGGGGGAGGAGTTGCGGAACTAAGAGGAGGACATGCGGGCCGCGGAGATGGACGTTGATTTGCCCAACCTCGGTGACGGTGAAAACGAGGACGACAAAGGGGCTCCCCGTCTTAAAGACCGCACCTGGAAGACAGCCGTGGCGAGCAGGGCGCTTCCACCATGAAGGACATCCAGCACCTGTTCGGCAAGGACAAGTGGGGGGGGGGGGACGACGGACGTTCAGGCCAAGAACCGTCGCTCTGCTGCGGGTTCGTCTCCACAGAAGAAAGGTGGGGGCAGCGGTGAACGACGTTCCGGTGACACAGGGGGGGCAAGCGAGATCGAGGATGAAGGAGTCTGGGCGGCAGCAGAACGTGCGGCGGACGCTGCTGAACAGGAAGCGGAGGTACGGCGGCAAGCGGCGCGGGCGGGGGGTCAAGATAGGGCCAGCACATCTGCGGTCCCCACGGGTATGATGCGCGGGCTGACGATAGCGAGGGGGTTCGCGCGGAGAACAACAGGCGGGACCCAGTTCCTCGCAATCGTCGACGGGGAGACTCGGGCGCGCGCCGGCCACGCCTTCAGGACGGAGAAGGAACCCGTCAACTTCACCCGACGCCTCATATCGAGGCTCATATCGACAGACGTCGAAGACGCCAGCAGCGCCACTCCAGATGGAGAAGCTGTTTGGACCGATGGCGGGCGAACCGTAGTGCCCCCGAACCAGGGTGGACCTGGAGGAGTCAAGCTCCACATCGGGGCTGTCGGACCCTGAGGACGCCAACCCCATTCCCCCGACTCCCCCCTCCAACAAGGGGAAAGGCAAGGCCGCCGCTCCGCCTTCCCGCTCGGAACCCGACCGACAGCCCCCTCCGCCCAAGACTTCGACGGGCAACAAGGGCAAGGTAAAGGCGACGGTAGCGATTCCCGTTGCCGACAACGTCGCCGAGGAAGACGCGGCCGAAGAGGAGGAGGTCGGCGGAAAAATCTTGGGGAAAACTGGCGGTACTGGAAGGAGGCGTGTAACATCGTTCTCGCCATGTGCCGGCCTGGTGCGACGGATCCCGTGGCAGTGGTGGCGAATGCGCTGCAGATGGCGACGGGCCCCAGGCGACACACGGGGGACTTGGAAGTTGGACCCGACAGCGTTGATGCGGTTTGCGCGGCCACATGGACGCGCGCCATCCTCCTCAAGCACATCCTTCCCTTTCAGGCTCGTTTCTCTTCAGCCCGACAGCAGAGATGATTAACGGTGCTTTGCACAGCTCAATAGCAGAGTAGATTCTCGTTCACAAATCACAAAGGTCGTGTTTTAAACTGACTCCGTCGTTTCCTCCAGCAAATTTCTTTCAGCGTTCAACCGAATTTTTATATCTGGCAGAGAATCTTTCAAACTATCGCACAATGTCGGCATCAAAGGACAGAGGTGCCGATCGGCTGCAATAAACAGCGCGTTCCAATTTCCAAAGGTCAACGTCGGTGCGGCCCTGTTAGAGGACTTTGAACTGACAATGGGGAGTCTCACTCCTTTCAGTTCAGCATCCTTGCTGACCATCTACATCAGTTGAACAGGTGCGTGACTTGTCGTTGATAGTGGATCTAACTGTAGGCCAAAAATTCCCCGGGCTCAAGGACCCACATTTTTCCAGTGTGGTCTACTATTCAAAAAGAAGTCAAAAGATAGGGCGAGGATGATATAGGTGTTGAGGGAAAGGGTATTCCAGCAATGAAATCAAAAAATGAAGAAATAGTAATCCAGTAATTACTGGATACCGTTTATTAATACGATTGGTAGAAAAGAAAAGTGAGTCAAAATTGGAAAGAGAGCAGAGGAAAATTGACCGCTGCAATGTAAAATATAACAAGTTCTCGCGTAGTTTTGCTTTCGGTGAGATTCTGGTGCGACAGGGCTGCTGAGATCGTCCTTGGAAGAATAGATTACTAGTACATCACTACCCACATTCCACTTGTGCCAGTCATTCGTGGGCTGTAATGGCACGCCTGCTTCGCGCGTGGCCACTCTAGTCCGGTCGTGCTCGACAAGATTCAGTAGTACTGAGTTACTGACCCTCCGAAGTCTCCAAATCTCACTCAATACTCGTGTGGAGAGGAACAGATAAGAGAAAAATCGAACCGCGTTTGGGTGGGAATACAGGGCAAAGTGAAGGGTACAGACTGATTGCGGGGAGAAAGAGAATGACGTAGCTTACTTGCGGGTTGCTACTTGCTTACGAGCGCTGCGCCAGGCAGGCACTTGGGATCGAATTGATCTGGATTGCGCTCTCCTCGTCGCCGTGCGGAAGCTTTATATCCGGACCGTTGTCGAGGTCTTGAAACGGAGGATGTGATGACGTGTATAGTGTGGAACAAACAGGGAGAAATCGAATTGCTTTGTATGGAGTGGATCAAAGGAACCGTTGTGTGGAGTGGATCAGAGAGACAGAGAGAAACCGAATGCGTTGAGGTGGGGGATACAGGGTGGGAACAGACTTAATGGAGAAGGAGAATGGGGTAAGATTGCTTGCGGGTTGCTGAGAGCGCTGCGCCAGGCAGGCACATGGTTTTTATCGAATTCATCTAGTCTAGATTGCGTCTGCGTCCTCGTCGTCGCCGTGCGGAAGCTACACATGGAAACCGTTGTCGACGTCTTGAGGAGCGTGGTCGGAGGGAAGCTGGCCCACAAAAGTCGTCCGAGCCTTGCTGTACGCAGCGTAGGCGACGGTGGCCAAGGCAAAGACCATGATCGCTGCGATTCGGACGATCCTTGGGGAGGATGTCGGTAAGCGGACGTGTCGGCACATGTCGAGTGTGGCGCAGACTTCCGTGAGGTAGGGAGCCGACTGGGCGCAAACGTTCCGTTGGAATTGATCTTCGCAGACGTGTGCGGAGTCGGCACGAGCTGGTGTGAGAAAAGAGTCGTCAGCTAAAGTACACAGCAACATTTGAAACGAGACTACTCACCTTGAAAGTCGTTATACACTAGCGAAAATAACTCGTAAACATCCATCGCGGTGAGGATCACGAAGAATATTGCCCTCGTCAGGAACAGCACCGCGGTGTACAAGTGCTCGACAGCGGTGTGGAGCTCGGGGTCGCTGACCGTGAGGACGTGGGGATGCGCTGGCTGGGTGAGGTGGGCTCGAAGGCCACGGAAGGAAGCGTATCTTGCGGGCTCGTTGTCGTGGTGCTTGTCTGGGCATTCGTACGAGACGTCGGCGTTTTCGTCCAGTTCCGCCCGAGTCTTTAAAAAAGGAAGCTGTCCCCTGGGAAAGTCGAACAGAAGGTGGAGGTTCGTTGCTCGAGCAGGTCCCCTCCCGTCGTCCTCCTTCATTGTGAAGGTCCAGTCGCTTGGGTAGATTTGCAATGCCGAGGTTTGGCGTCGGTAGGCCGCATGTGGCGGACCTTTTCGAGAAAGCTCTTGAGCAAAGCCGAAGCGTTGCACAACATCAAAGGCGCGTTCGCTTAGCTGCTCTTTGAGCTTATGGCTGTGTCAAGAGAAATACCTGTTAGGTTAGTTCCTGATATGTGGGTTAGGTCCCAGAATGATGGTTAGTCAGTGAGGTTTGGAGAAACATGTTGTGTTATAATGTAGGGGACTCACCTAATCCGATCGGGTAGTTCTTCTTACGTCGTGAGGGAAAGGAGAATGAAGGGGACTACTTGGATGTGTGCTAGAAATTTTCGTCTTTTCTGCACGCCAAACAATGTTTTTTCTCGTGTTATGCAACAATATGCTATTAACTAGCCGGTAGGAAAATGAGAAGACAGAGAGAAAAGGAGAAATTATACTCAAGTTGTGTTTGCATAACAGTTTGATAACTAACATTTGATCGGTGGTTCCGAGGCCCGAATGTCCAATTGACATGAAAACTATAAAACATCTTTCAGAGGCCTGTCGGTATGCTTCTCAGCAATCAAACCTCTCGCCAAAGTGATGGAGGCTGGGTACGACTCCGGAGAAGGGGGAGGCGAGGGAGGCCAAAAGAGAGGAGATTAAGATTTTTTGCTTGCTCAGATTCTGCCAAGCCGCAGAATAAAACGCCGACAGGAGGAAGAGCAGGGGACAGGGCGTTTAAGTGAAAGATTAGGACCCCACAACGACTTTGGGTGAGGCCCTCGTGCAGTTGATGCAACGAAAAGGGTGCCGCCACGCCGAAGGAGCCATCTTCGAGGAGGCCGCTGCCAAGGGGTTTAGATTGCACCTCGTCACAATCAACAAACGTCTTCGTCGCGAGCCGTTTGATCACGGCAACCTGCAGGAGAATGCGTACAAGGTCAGGGTCGGTACAGGTAAGTCGCTTTTGAGAAAATGGAAGACTCACTTGATAAAGGAAACCTGGTAGAATCACGACCGTTTCGCATACACTCTGGTAGATGAAAAATGGAGTGCATTCTTTCCCGCCCTCCAAGATGAGCGCCTCTACGAAGGCCTTAGTGGCATCGAACTCTTGACTGGATAGGAAGGCGCCCGACGCGGGCCCATCCAGTTCCTTGTTTGCAGCGCGTCGGTCGACGGCGGCCTGCATGTGACGTCGAGCACACGGCGGAAAGACAGTCCACACGGCGGCGACTTCTCCGCGACTGTCCTTCTTCAGGAAAATATCGTCCCGGAGTTTCCGAAAGGCTTTGGCAACGCTGGCTTGATTCTCCGGAGGAATGGGGTCTGCAATGATGTCAGATGGGTTGAGGATGGGAAGGAGGGGTCGAAAGGAAGAGGGCTTGGTACGTGGCTAGAGCCGTTGCTACGCTCCTTGATCGCGTCCACTGCTGCTGGCGTATCTTGGAAGGTCCACAAACACGTGTTGAGGGCTCCGGCTTCGTCGACGTGCAAGGCCCTGTTCGTTGAGAGGTAAAGCTACCAGACTCACTTTTTTTTTGATGCGTAAGCACGTGTCGCAACTTCAGAAAATGGACCCTTAAATGCTGCTACGAAACGACGCCGAGTGTTGTACGCTTTGTCTGCGTAGGTATACAGAACGCGGGAAGACGCCAAAGATCCTCTTCATTCGGCGGAGGAGCCGGCGCTTGGCTGTGCTCCTCCAACCACTGCAGTAGAGCGCTGTCGTTGAGAAGAAAGTTTTCATCGCGTCGGCCTGCGCATAGGCCGTGGATCCAGAGGAGTCCGTCGGGGGTGCTGAGAATTTGGAACTTCAGAGCATGTAGCCGCTTCCAATCTGTATATAGTATACCTCCCGCTGACCCCGAACCGGACGTGCAATTGGAAAGATAGAGCAGTCCACGAACTCCCAGACGCCTCTCAGTGGGCATCCACGTCGTCCGAGCCGCTGCGCATAGCGACTGACCCCAGCATCAACGAGCACACGCGAGATACTGACCAAGAGTGATGGCGCAGACAAAGTGTATGACCGCAGCCGCATCGCACCTGCCCGCACAGCGTGGGCCAAGTACAGTTGAGACCGCCATCCCGACCCAGCCTTCTTCATATGGGCCGACAATCTCTGCATCAAAGAACAAGCCTTGCGAGAAGCTGTCGACCAGGCAACACTCGACGAGGAACTCGCAATGAGTCACAACAGAATGTGTGTGGCCTGCGCCCGAACCCTGACGGACGTGCTCTGCGAGGAGTGCCAAGAGGCATACAACGCGCTCAATTGTTCCGTCGAGACGACTAGCATCCGATGCAGTGGCTGTCAGCGCATGGTTCGCTACCTACAAAACACATATGTCACAGGGAGCGAGAGGCCGACGCCGACAAGTTCAGAGTCCTGAGGTGCCCGGAGAAGACGTCGGCACAGAAGGAGCGGATGCTTCAGCGCAAGGAGCAATACCGGAGGGACGTCAAGAGCGGACTCCGCGTCCCGGAGAAGAAGCAGGAACGCAAGCCTCGGACGTCGGCACAAAAGGAGCGGATGTGTCAATACATTAAGCACTACGCTTTGGACATCAAGAAAGACGGCCGAGAAAGCTCGGGCCGCGGAAAACGTAATCCTAGTATGGTATTGCAATCTCAAACCCAAAGCCCGAGCAGCGGAACGGGGTGGAATATGATAATTATGCTAGAAATAAGATGTTTATCATCTTTATTTGTGATATATCTTCATTGTTCATACATATGACATTATCGTAAAGCTCAATTTTGGAAGAAAGGAAAATGTGGTAATCAGTGATCGGCACACTAACAACTTGCACTCATAAAAAATCAGTATTGTACTCATATTATGGGGCACAATAATATGAGTTATGAGCTGGCATCAGCGGCCAAAAATGGCCAAAATTTGCGGCACGGTGTCTCGAAAACGCGCTTTGCGGTCGACGCGTCGCGTCCTCAGACCGAATTTTTGTGCTCGCTTTTCTCACCGACAACCTCATTAGTCATTACCCACCCCTAATTTTTCATTTTTCACCAACTTCTTGTTCACTTATTTCTCCTTCTATCTCAATCGAAAATACCGCATCCGTCACTCTCTCAGCTCAATTGCGTTCAAGTTGGACTCGGGAGATGCGCAATGCGTTGGAGAACCTCCCGCGTTGGACAGATGCCGGATACAATATGGGAATCTGTGCTATCGGCCGATCGGCGCGTATCTTATCAGCGATCTCATCTCTCATCACACCACTCTGATTCCTATCTTCCCTATTCTCTCCGATCTTTTCCGTTTCTCACAGATTCCATGTGCACCCTGTTCATGATCACTCCCTTTGTTCCTCTCACTTCTGCGCACCTTTCTCTCCGTTGTACTCGCTTTCCCTTCTTCTCTTCCATCAATCAACTTACTTCTCTGCAACATGAATAGCTTACCAAGTCAGCACTTAGCAATAAGTGACTGGTGAGCATATGGTGATGAGAGTGGGATTCGAACCCACGCCCTTTCGGACTACGGAATCTCTGAAGGAAGAAAAGCCATGGCCCAGAGTCGGGATGGTCTTTGTGTAGAGGGCCGGGTTTAAGTTGCCTCATTGGGTACTTGGAGTTCCTATGCGGAATTGTGCTCATTTCAAACAAGTAACAACTCATATCTCATATTGCGACCTCATATGTGCTCATATTTCTGTTGTATTCAGTGTTTAACAACATACTATAGTATACCATTTTTCGGGGCCGACATACTATACTCCATAGTATGTTTGCCGTTTGGTCGGCGCCCGGCGGCCCGGTGAGAAATAGGATAGTATATAAATAGTATGGTAGTATGTACTATAGTAGTACTATATCCCTGGGCAGGATTATAGTGGTAGTATAGTAGGGGTATAGTATACTATAGTAGGTTTTCTTGATCAATGTCGTTATGCACATCTCTATAGTAGTACTATAGAGATACTATACTACTACTATAGAGATAGTATACTAATCTGCTAGTGAATGAGCACATATTGTGGTATGTTGTGCCCAAATCATGGGTAAAGTTTTTATACTATAGTAGTACTATAGCCCAGCACATCACTACTATACTACCATTGATGCTCATTATACTACCTAGTTACCTACTATAGTATGTGTACAGTATGTGTTGATGTACTATAGTATGACTATAGTATACTATAGTACCTATGATCGAGCCCATGAAATTTAAATTCCGATTTTATCCTATAGTATACTATATCCCTGCCCAAAATTTGAAAATAGTATATAGTATGTTTTCCAAAAAAAAATCCACAAAATCAAATAGTATATAGTATGTTTTCGCAAATAGTATATATACTATAGTATATAGGAATAGTATATACTACCATAGTATGTTAAACACTGGTTGTATTTGCTCATAAGGGTATGAGACATATGAGTTTAGTCACGAACTTGGAAAACACACCTCATATTACACAATATTACACAATATTTCCTGATACTTTTGCAATATTGCAATATATGAGGACCTCATATTTTTTCCCAAAAATCTCAGTCTCAAATATGAGATATGAGGCAATATTGCTTCATATTGAAAATATGAGATATAATATATGAGATATTATGCCGATCACTGGTGATACTCCATGTGATATTTTGTGATATATACAGAAATTCCGGCAAATATGGGCATAGACATTTCAAAGAAATTTTTTGTGATATTTGTGATAATGTCATATGACCTTTTTGTGTCAAATTTTGTCATATACCAATTATTCATACATGGTATCACAAAAAGGGGTGAACACTGCCGCAGTCCACACAAGCCAAAGCGGAAAGAGGTGTGCAAGAACGTATGGCGCTTGCTGGGGCCTGAATGCTGATGCCTTGCTGAGTACGAGGTTCAGGTGATCGGTGATGTGGAGAGCAGCTGTGTAAGAATTATCAATTGGTATTCGACTTTAAACCATCCCTTCCACCTTTGTCCCACATTTCAACTTCAAAGTTCATTCATTGCTACCATACTGTCCTATTGATTTTATCCTGTTCCTTCTGACCTCTGGTTAATGCGTCTGTATGTAGTAATGTCTGCTTGTGGCTGGTGGTCCATGGTTTTGGTTCTATTGTTGCACACAAATCGTTGCGCAACGATTTGTGGTTTTGGTTCAAACATCGCGCAAAAATCGTTGCGCAACGATTTTGACTTTTGAGTCTACTCGGGTTTTCGAGAAACTCGAAACACCATCAGACCTGAAAGGTATAAAAGGGCAGCCATTTCTCCCTCAACCATCACTTTCGTCCCCCCAGCTCTTTCCCCTCACACATCCAGACACCTAACTTGGCAATCACAGAACATTGCAGAGTTAAGTCTACCGTGTGAAGCCTGAGTCTCATCCACCTTCTAAGCTCTTCTTTTATCACCAACCTCTACACTACCACTCCCGTAGGACTACCAACACCTAGATCAGTGATCAAACTCAGTAGACATAGGCTAAAGTTCTAGCAACACGTCCCTTCTGTCTCTATACAACGAGCGGTACTACGTGATTGACTGTCCAACACCGAATCTATTGAGTTGAACGCCCTCTTGTAGTTGGGAAACCTTACATCTTTTTTAACTCTCAACACTTCTGTGGCCAACACGGTATTCTGCTACTGCTATGGCACCCAAGAAACGCAAGGACCTCGACAACAACCGCGACGCCGTTCTCGACGATAACAATGCCGTTATCGACAACTCTTCCACTGTCGATGATGCTCATCTAGGTGAAGCTCAAGCCCACGGCATACGAGCTTCCTCTACGCTTTCGGGCGGACCGAAGCTGAACACCTCGAGCGTGGGCACGACATGGAAATTCCGAAATCAACACGATTCGTCAAGAAGACATTACCGATGACAACGACAACTTCTCTGCAACATCTCAAACTCGTCTGCAGATTGAACAGCAGGCCCCGGAGACAATGACTACGGAAGAGATTGAACTCGAGATCCGAATCCTGACACTTCGTCAGACGCTGCTTAAGAACAAAAGGGTTCAAGAGCGCACTCCTGAGCCGCAGGTCTTGCCTCGCCAAGCTTCCACTCCTCAAGCATCGGCCCTCGCGCATCAGTCCCAACCGAAACGGACTCCATGCTCCGTGAACGTCAAGACGAACGCCTCAGACGAGCCGGCCTCCTCCCTCCTCGTGCTCATGAAGCACGCCAAGCCCGCCACTCTGCTGCGACTCCGACAGTCCGCCATCCGAGTGCACCCGCGAGTCCTCCAACTTTGCTACTCAACGGAATTGACCGAAAGGTCGCGGATATTATGAACTCAACGGATAACCCGGTTCTAATAACGTTGGAGAGAAGTCTGAACTCTCTCGACTCGGCATCAAAGTCGCCGGTCCGGACAAGTGGAAGGGCGAACGTTCACTGCAAACATTTATGGACTGGACCCAATCTGTGGCGCACTACTTCAGTCTCTACTCTCCCATGTCCGAACGCCTCAAGATTCAACTGATCGGCGGCTATCTCTTGGGAGACCCGCTCGATTGGTATTGGCGTCACGTCGCTCCCACGGCACAGCAATGGAGCGCGGCCGACGTCATGGTGGCACTCCGTCGACAATTCCTGGTTGACGAGCTGTCTCGTCAGGCTGCTGACAAATTCGAAACTATGGAACAAGGCTCAAAGGATATACACGCTTTCCAGGCCGACCTGCTCAGGCTTGCTGATCAGATGACGGAGTATCCAAGTCCTATCGCTCTTAACCGCCGATTGCTGAACGGAATGAAACACAGCCTCAGTGCAGCTATCATTGCCAACCGCGGGATTGACGCAGAGGTTTCCGCTTGGGAAGACATTGTGCAGGCCGCCATGGATCAAGAACGCGCCAATCGACATGCGAGCATCCGTTCGAAGATCGTCACAACCCGTGACAATGACAACGAGCGCTCGGATCAAGAGACACAGAAGTCCTCCATCAAGACCGTTCTCCTGCTGCTCCTCACATCACAATTCAAACCAAGCCGACAGCTCCACAGCCAACTACGGGAACTTACAGACGCCCTTTCTATGGAAATCGCTCCACCGATCCGCCTTCCCGTCCTACAGCTTCAGGTACCTTACGACCCACAGGTCCTAAACCGACCGACGAGTGCCGATCCTGCGGAGGACTCGGTCACTGGGCTTCCGACTGCCCAGCAAGGCTCCGGACCAACCTCGTCAGCATTGATGACGATACGCAAGACCCATACGATAAAGAATGGGACGACTACCCCACAAGACTTCCGACAACGAACTACGAAGACAACGAACCCCGTGTCCTGTTTCTCGATGATGAGTAATGATGAAGGCAAAATCGAATGACAACTGGCTTCTATTTGCCTCGACCCGAAGAAAACTCCACCAAAAACCCAAAAACAGCTCAAAAACTCCAATAAACAACGCACAAAACAAGATTCAAGACTCAAGACTCAAGCTTCGAACAAGATCCGTTTCATTTCCTCCTTTCTCGTCGTCTACCTCCCTTACTTCGCACTCAGCCTTGAGAATGAAGCTTCACATTTCAAATTGTTCTTGGAATGACAAGTCATTCCAGGAGGGGAGGATGTAAGAATTATCAATTGGTATTCGACTTTAAACCATCCTTCCACCTTTGTCCCACATTTCAACTTCAAAGTTCATTCATTGCTACCATACTGTCCTATTGATTTTATCCTGTTCCTTCTGACCTCTGGTTAATGCGTCTGTATGTAGTAATGTCTGCTTGTGGCTGGTGGTCCATGGTTTTGGTTCTATTGTTGCACACAAATCGTTGCGCAACGATTTGTGGTTTTGGTTCAAACATCGCGCAAAAATCGTTGCGCAACGATTTTGACTTTTGAGTCTACTCGGGTTTTCGAGAAACTCGAAACACCATCAGACCTGAAAGGTATAAAAGGGCAGCCATTTCTCCCTCAACCATCACTTTCGTCCCCCCAGCTCTTTCCCCTCACACATCCAGACACCTAACTTGGCAATCACAGAACATTGCAGAGTTAAGTCTACCGTGTGAAGCCTGAGTCTCATCCACCTTCTAAGCTCTTCTTTTATCACCAACCTCTACACTACCACTCCCGTAGGACTACCAACACCTAGATCAGTGATCAAACTCAGTAGACATAGGCTAAAGTTCTAGCAACACGTCCCTTCTGTCTCTATACAACGAGCGGTACTACGTGATTGACTGTCCAACACCGAATCTATTGAGTTGAACGCCCTCTTGTAGTTGGGAAACCTTACAAGCTGCACCCTGCAGTCTACACCCATGTCCAGCGACGAACCCTTCCAACTCCGCATCTTTTTTGCCTTGACATTTTGACAAGGCTTTCTCTCAAGTCTCAGCGGAACTGCGGAAGGCATTTCTCAGAAATGAAGACAAAATCATAACTGAGTTTTACCATGATTCATATCGCAAAGCTTTAGCCGCCACTTGCGAAAGGTGCCTAGTATACAGACTATACTATAGTAATACTTTCGGCATTTGACAGTTGACTGGTGACGACACCTTAAAATATACTATATTATCCGGAAGTATGCGCCGCAATTTTTGAAAAGCATATAATAGGGATATTCAGTACTCAGACTCATCACTCAGTACTCAGTAGTCGCTGAGTTCTTCAGCGAGCACCATAACCCAAACAATTGTCCGAAAAATTTTGTTGATTTTTTTTGCGGTTCCTGAATCTGCTGAAGAAGTCAGACTGTCAGAGCGAACAGCGAACTGAAAAACTCATCGCAGAAAAAAGTGGGATGAAGTCTTCAGTTCCGACTTCCGTCTGAGTTCTTCAGTTTTTTCGGTTTTCTGAAGAACTGTACGTCTGTACCACTACTGAATACCCCTAATATGTTGTTTCGTAACCCCCGAAAAAGTGCCATATACTGTTAACTGTACTGTCGTATGTTTTCAAAGTAGTATATTCTAGAATAGTATACTATTTACAAAAAAGGTGTATAGCATAATGTTAATGCATATCGAAACACTGCGTGTGTTTCAAAAATCGAAAATTTCCAAAAGATGAGCTCCGAGTCCGGCGGAGCGCTCCGCCGGACGAGCGCGGAGTCCGCAAGACCCGAGCTCCCCGCCAGCTCCGGGACAACCTTAACTTGTCGCGACTTGAGAAAAAGTTTACGGCTGTATTATGTATATAACGAAACCGCTCATCGCATGTCGGCCGACGGCCACTGATTGATCCCCTTGCCGGAATGCGAGAAAACCCCGGGATCCGACGGCTTTAGCGGCCTGAGACCCTTCAGACTTCGCAAGCTTGGGGTTACAAGGGCCAGAATTTTGCACTTGATCACCTCCCGCGGAACCCTCGGGAATAGATTCAGAAGGGGGGAGTTCAGCATGCAACAGGCAGGTCACCGTGGTCAGCGGTCCGTCGCAATGTACTCGTGGTGCACTTCTGAATTCGACTGTGCTGTGGTGATACAGGCGCCAAGTTTCAACGTTCCTGCTGTGTGATTCAGTTTGTTGTGCGAGATGCACGCGCCATTCTGGCTCACTCCTTCCATCGCCTCCATCAGCAGGTTCAGCAGGACCACCACCACCCTCATTCTTACTCTCACAGACACGCTCTCCCTCACACACACTCCACGCCCACGCATATCTCATCTTCATCATGGTTAAGGCTGTAGTCATTGGTGCCGCAGGTGGTATCGGTCAACCCCTGTCTCTCCTCCTCAAGCAGAGCACCCTCATCACCGAGCTCGCTCTCTACGATGTGTGAGTACAGAAGATCTACGTCCAGGAGGAGAAGCAAACGCTGATTCATTCTCTGGTGCGCGTGTGTGCAGCGTCAACGCTCCCGGTGTTGCGGCCGACCTCTCCCACATCAACACTCCTTCCGTTGTTCAAGGCTACCTCCCCAAGGACGACGGTCTCGCCAAGGCCCTCAAGGACGCCGACATTGTCGTCATCCCCGCCGGTGTACCTCGCAAGCCTGGCATGACCCGTGACGACCTTTTCAACATCAACGCCGGTATCGTCCGCGACATCTCCATCGGTATTGCTGCCAACTCGCCCAAGGCTTTCATCTTGGTCATCTCCAACCCTGTCAACTCGACTGTTCCCATCGTTGCTGAAGTTCTCAAGAAGAAGGGCGTCTACGACCCCAAGCGGTGAGTCCCCCTCCCTTTTCTCCTACAGACGTGGGACATGTCCATGCCTTCTGACGCGTTGTGCTCGTCTCTTGCAGTCTCTTCGGTGTCACCACCCTCGACGTCGTCCGCGCATCTACCTTCGTCTCTGAGATCGCCGGCAAGCCCACTGAGTCTCTCAACTTCCGTATCCCCGTCGTTGGTGGCCACTCCGGGAAGACCATTGTGCCCCTTATCAGCCAGAGCACTCCCTCCGTTGTGAGTAAACGCGCGCCTCCTGGCGTTGGTCCTCTGAATGCGCTTCTTTCTGACGCGTCTCTCCCTTTCCTGAACACTTCTTACTTCGTGCAGTCCATCGAGGGTGAGAAGCTCGACAAGCTTACCGACCGTATCCAGTTCGGTGGTGACGAGGTCGTCAAGGCCAAGGACGGTGCTGGTTCAGCAACGCTCTCTATGGCTTTCGCCGGTGCACGCTTCGCTATTGCCGTTCTCGAGGCCGCGGCCGGCAAGACCAGCCAGGTGAGTTTGCTGTTGACTTCTCTTCTCTTTGAGACGCGTTCCTGTGGAACGTCGCGTGCTGACACGTATTTTCTCCCGATAACAATGCTCAGTACCCCGAGTACTCGTACGTCGACCTGACTTCCGACCCCACCGGCGCACCTGCCGTCACCTCTGTCATCGGCGGCGAGGTCAAGTACTTCTCCGTTCCCCTCGTTCTCGGCAAGGACGGTGTTGAGAAGATCCTGCCTCTCGGCAAGCTGACCGACTACGAATCCGGACTCATCAAGGAGGCCGTTAAGGACTTGTCCGGCAACATCTCCAAGGGTGTCGCCTTCGTTGAGGACGCCAAGCTCTGAGTAAAATGTACGTGTTTCGTCTCTCGGACGCGTCAATCGTAGGGCAGCACGGTTGCCTCTCGGATCCTCCATAGAAATCATTGCTAATTGGAAGAGAGCGCGTGTGCGCAGTCCATTGGATTCCCTTCTGCTGCGTCCCTCGTTGTCGGAGTCAATCATGGTCAATCGGTGCAGGGTGCAAAACCGCGAGAAGGATCTGATTCGAGACGGAGGAATGAGAATGATGCTACAAAGAGGGGAGAGACTGATACAACTACAAAGTAGACGTCTGCTGACGCGGTTTGGGAGTGGTCTGTTACTTGCTCTTGTCCTCGTCGTGCTTCTTTGATTCGTGGTTGTCGTCATTTTTGTGACCATCAGCTTGATGTTCGGCGGAGAAGTCCATCTTGTGACCAGTGTTAGCCTCGTAGTTGGCTGCATTCTGCGCGTACTTTCTGTACACATTCCGGAAAAGAAGGTCAGAATGATTGATCCGCAGTCATTGAAGCAAGGACAGGAGTGACTGACCCTTTGAGATGTGCGACGTGGGTCTTGACGCTGCCGAGGTCGACTGTTCCGTCTGCGTTGCGTCGGATAGGTGCTGCCATGTCTGCGAAGAGGACGAGGACGAGGACGATGCTGAGGAAGAAGGCGAGGTTGAAGCGCGTCACTGTGGGCAATGTAGTTGGGGATGAATGCAGCTGTTGAGGACGAGATCGAGGTCGCCGGTGTCGAGGACCGCCAACTGACTGAGCCAAGGACGTCATAGTGAGAGCCTCCACATTTTTCCCACGCTCAGGCTTCTCTCCTCCAGACCCGCATTCATTCGCCTTTCTTCCACTCAGCGGCATCAACCACCCCATCGAAACAACAGCCTCGCACGATGAGCACAGCAGCATCAAACGGAAGCGAAGACGGCGACGGATCGTTCACAGCACTCATCAATCGCGCCTCTCTCGCAGCTGCCAATCTCGCCTCAGCTCCACCACCTCCACCACCAGGTCAGCAAGAGCAACCCAAACAGCAAGCACAAGATCCAGCTACAGCAGTCCTCTCTCAGCTACAGCGACTCGCCTCTCTTGCGGACTCTCTTGGATTGATTTCGCCAAACGAAGCTCTCAGAGACATCTCAACTCCTTCGCTCCGCGCCTTTCTGGTACCGTCCCTCTTGGCCGATGTCCTAACCCGACAACGGACCCCACCTGCTGCGGCTACTAACGGAGGAGGCGCAGACGGTGGCAGCATGTACGGAGCGCGGAAAACGGCCTTGCAAGCTGCCCTCGTCCAAGCGCGTCGCTTCTTGACCACTATCACCAAGCTCAACATTCTCCCCGCGTCCACCGTCTCGTTACTCGGCGCACGCAACGAGCTCCTCACTGCATCGGCTTCAACATCTTCAGCAGCAGGAGAGCAAGAATCAACGTTCCTTGCCTCCAACTCGATCTCCGCCCCGGCAGCGCAATCTCGGCAGCTCAAGATCGCCTTGTTCAAGCTTGAGCGCAGTCTCACAGCCTCCCTCGACGCGTACCGACAACAAGCTCGCGCAAATGCCGCACGACTACGGACTGGTGTGCGCGCCCCGGCTCAAGGTCTCAGCTCTTCAGCAACGGCGGGGCAGATTTGGCTCAGCCGGAGGAAGCTTTCTACGATTTGCTTGTTCTCGGTCGGGAAGCTGAGGGTGATAGCGGTGATCAAGAGGAGGAGGAAGATGACGAAGATGACGAGCGCGCTAGTGGTGCAAGAGCGGGCGCAAGTACAGCTGGCAGTACCTCGTCCACCTCAGCATCAGCAACAGCGGAAACTCCAACCTCACTTCGGTCCTACCTCCTCCTTCTGCTCAACTTGCATGCGGTCAAGACGTATGCCCTCCTTGAGTCCGCCACGCAGGAGCTTGTTCTGCTCACCAACATGCCCCCGCCCCTCGAGCAACAGCAGCGCCATCAACAGCTGCAGCAAGGCAGGGACGCGAGTGACTCGACGTGGAAGCTGGACACACCCCTCGGCGGAGGTTCCACCTCGGGCGCCCTTCTCGATCCGAAAGGCCGGCCGCTTCGACCTTTCACCATCACAGGGAGCACAGGTACCAGCGGAGACGGGAGCGGACTCCTCCCAGACGATCCAACAGCGCGTCGCCAACAACTACGCCAACAGGTCTTCCAGCCATCGCACCGACTCCCAACCATGTCAATCGATGATTACCTTGCTGAAGAAGAACGGCGCGGGAATGTGCTGCGGGGCGGAGGACCGGAGGGTGCTGCTAAAGCTACGCCGAAGGAGGAGAGGGCCATTCGGGCGCAGATGGATGGGACGTTGGAGGGTGAGGAGGCTGAAGAGGAGGAGAGGAGGGAGAAGATTAAGTGGGATGCTTGGTCTGATGAGCATCGGAGAGGGGAGGGGAACACTATGAATCGGGGTTAAGGCTGAAATTGACGCGTTGCTTTCATTCGTCCCCTTCCAGCCTGTCTCACTTCCAGTAGATGTTGATTACTGAGCGCACAAATTGCAATGCCAGTCGCCTTGAGAGGCCAAGATCCAGAGTGCAAACCTGATAGTCGTGAAATTGAGTTGGTAGAAATACAACGCGTGAAAGACAGAAACTTGACGACTCTAGCCCGTCCAATCAGTCCTTCCACGTCGAGCAGCGGCTTCAACGGCATCCTTGATGGCAGAGCCCTCTCCTTCGCCTTCTGCCCCCGTCAGATCCAGCATAAGTCCATCACCTTCACCTTTTGGCAGCTCAGCCAATGCAAGCAAGGTTGACGCGACGTCGTCTCGCGGAACCTGACCGGAGGGGATGATGGAAAATGGATCAGTCAACGATGGCTTTCGTGTGCGTAGGGCCGTCCTGACTCACCCCAATGAAGATAGTTTCTTGCAGACCTAGTTTCACGATTCCGGTGCCTGCTTCGTCCTTAAGGGTCGAAGGTCGGAGAACAAGCCAAGGGAATGACGTGCGCGCGCTGAGATTCTTGTCCGCGTTATCTGTTCAGCACAAAGAGCAGTCAGTAATCGAGATTCGTGGAGGAAGACTTTGGAGCTGGCGCTCTGCTCACATTTGGCCTGGTGGGCATCGGTAGCGGAAGGAGCATCGGGACGAGCATCAGGATAGCAAGAAGATGTCAGCCAGGGAAGTGAATGCACTTCATCGATACCGAGGAACACAGAACACTCACCACCATGTATGCTCCAAGTGCATCTCGCATTCGCTTGGACGTGTCGATGTCCTTCTCCTTGTACCACGGCGGGATGGTCGAGTCGTTACCGAAGTCGCGCGAGTCGACCGCGCTGATCAGTAGAAGTCGCCGGAAGGTGTCCGACGCACCCAGCCCGCTCTTCTCTACCGCATCGAAGACCTTGATTGCTCCCTCCTCGTCGACCTTCCGAGTGCGCTCCGCCCCGCCTTTCCCACCGGCGCCCGCAGCAAAAAGGACGACATTGGGATCATACTCGCGCAAGACCGATGCGAAGTGAGATTCGTCGTGCTCCTCGATGCTCTCGACGACGGTCTCGCATTGGGAAGGGAAGTCTGATTTCTGGGATGCGTCTCTGATCGTTGTGCGGATGTGGTGTCCTGCTTTGATGGCGGACTCGATGAAGCGGAGGGCGACGCGACCGTGGCCGCCGAAGACGAAGATGCGGAGTGAATTGGACATTTTCTTTCTCAGTGCGAATCGAACGAGAGAAGAGAAGTAAGCTGGCGGCGTTGATGTGCTTTGTGGTCGTCCAGGTGAGTTGTTAGGTCGAGGTGATGGAGGAGCCTCCCTCGGTTCTCCTGCTCGACCTTGGGAAGGCTGGGAAGAGGGCCCGATGGAATGACATACAGAGGAACGGCAGAACCTGTTCCTGTTATCTTATCTATATGTAGCACGTGAGCATATAGCATACCGGCTACTTCGTTCTCACCTTCTTGAGCCGACCTCAGTACAAGACGAGCGAACGACCTTCTGAAGCAAGAGCCTTGTATAGAGGAAGGAAGGAAGAAGCAAAGGACAGTCAATCATGCCACCGTCTGCGCAAGGCAATGCTACAGGCGCATCGAGTGACTCAGCTCCTGCCTCAACTTGGACCAACTCCATCACAGCCGACCTCATCCCAGCGCATACATCACAAGATATCCATCACCAACAACAGACAGAGGACGACGACAACACCGTGTACCTCTCTCTCCCTCTCTGGGATCGAATCGCACCTCCCCACAAACAGTCCGCACACAGAGATCCCGTATCCGATACACGCATCGCTGTGACCATCACCCCGTCCCCGTCATCGGCAGCAGCTGGTGGAGGAGCAGCACGATCCAACAGCAAAAACAAGGCGAAGGTCGATGATCCACAAGCCATCACCCTTCCCAGCATCATCGCATGGGCAAGACTGCGCACTTCAGCCCCTTCCGATACCTCTGCTCAAAATCTCACCATCACCTTCCCACCATCCTTCGCCCAACATGTTCCTCCGCCCAACCAAAACCGCCGACAGACAGCCACCATCGCTCCTTACTTCCCTCCTCTACCTCTTTCCTCCATCTACCTCGCCGCCCTTGATTCAGCCGCATTCGAATACGCAAATGCTCAAGATGGAGGTGACGGCTCCTCTCTGCATTCGCAACTCACAGGCAGGATCGTCCGCCAGGGGGAGACTTTACTCGTCTTTCCGAACAATGACGACCCTTCCACCAAACTCCCCTACCGCGTCATCATGACCGAACCCATCTTGCAAGGCGTCGTCAAGGAAGCATCCTCTTCGGTGTCTCCGAGCGCATCACCTAATCCCAACGTCACCCCGTCCGAGCAGGATCAAACAGAGACCGAAATCATGGTCCTCCTCCATCCCGACGCATCCTCTGTCGAAGAGGACGGCGACACGAGTGTTCTGTCTTCTTCAGCGTCCTCCACCTCCTCAGACGATGTCTCCCACCAACAACCCAATGGGACACACCCCGTAGATCAGCAAGGTGGGGTCGAAGATGACTTCGATCTTAGCATTGACGAGGACTTCCTCGGCCGCAGCGTCCTCCACGGATACTCCATCCCGAATCCCGCTCAGTCCAACACAGCTGCCCATGCACGTCTTGAAAAGCAGCACGACCGCAAGAATATCTTCGATCCTGCCCTTCTCGGCTCCCAGGCGCCTATTCTTCAAGCCATTGCTGAATGGCGGCGGACACAGCAGAACTCGGCTTCTGCAGGAGAGACGAGCGATGTGGGTGCGGCGGTCGAGGAGGAGTCCATCGACGATCACTGTGTCGTACTCCTTCCAGAGCGAACGTTCGCCCAGCTGGGGTGTTTCAACGGTGACTGGGTACGTTCTCCCCGCGCGTACTTGCATGCGCATTAAAGAAATTTCCCCTTCATCTCCTCGCTGACCTCTTTCGCCTTTCTCATTACTTACCACCAGGCCATCATCAAACTCAAATCAGAGAACATAACCCGTCTCGTCCGTCTCTTCGCTCATCCCAGCCCACCACCTCGATCCTCCTCCAAAGAAAGGCGCAAGACTGTTTACATGAGCCCGCTCCTCCACCAAAACTTACACCGTCAGCACACCTTCGATCCCACGCGCTCAGCCAGTGTCGCCATCCTTCTCCCTCTCGACTCGCGACAACGTCCCGTCTCAGCTGATGGAACGAAGTCTGAGCAAAAATGGCCATTGGGGCCTTCATGCCCTCTCCCCATCCCCTTTGCAGAATCGCTCACCATTAGTCGACTCGCATCTCCACTCGCGCTCGATAGGGCATACCAGCCTCTCTTCCTCGATGCTCTCCGAACGTACTTCCAACCTCCCTCCGACGACGGCCGACGAGCGAGGACGAGGAGGAGGATCGTGAAGGAAGGGCAGGTCATTGCTGTGGGCATTCACAAGGGGAGGGTGAGGTTTACCAGGGAGGCGAGGGGAAATGCTGTTGTTGCTGGTGGGGGAGAGGATGGATCAGGAGGGAATGGGGAGAAAGGTGAGGGTAAAGAGGGTGAGGGTGATGATTCTCTTGATGATTTGATGGATGAAAGGTGAGTTTCTGTTACATAATGGTCTCGGTTGAAGCCTTTTAAGCCGGCCATTGATAAATGATGTTCACTTGACTAACCCATGCACTCTTCCTTTCCACCAGCTCCGCACATCCACCTACCGGCATCGTGTACTTCCGAATCACAGCCCTCGCCCCCGAATCATCCGAACCCGAACCTCTGCCACCACCGTCCGCACAAAGCATCAGCATCGGAATGGGCATCGGAAACGGATCTGTGGACGACACTGACAGTACTGCTGCCACGTGGGCCGAGATGCAGATCTTGATCCGTGATCGGGCGAGGAGGGGAGAGTATGGGTGTGTGGTTGATCCGGAGTTTACGAAGATGATTCAGACTGGGTTGGAGAATGGGAGGGTGGGTGACTTGGGGGCGTATTTGGGTATTGGTAAGTTACATCCAGACTTCTTGGGGAATATGATGTTGTGCTCTTCGTTGGGAAATCTTGTTGTGTTGAACTTCGAGTGCCTCTTTTACAGCTTCGGAAAGTCCCGCATGTCCCCAAAGCGGCGCACTCCCGCCCACTTCTTCCAGCACAGAGGAAGAGAACCCATCTTTCCCTACCACAGCTCTTACGGCACCGTCAACCAGTCCCTTCGACCGTCTTGTCCACCTGGTCCAAGCTACCCTTCTTCCCCGCACTCAAGATTTTGGCTTGCACCTGAGCGTACTTATCAAGGGCGCAAGGGGCAG
This sequence comes from Tilletia indica, assembly GCA_001689995.1. Taxonomy (NCBI): domain Eukaryota; kingdom Fungi; phylum Basidiomycota; class Exobasidiomycetes; order Tilletiales; family Tilletiaceae; genus Tilletia; species Tilletia indica. Next base: position 41,484 of record MAPW01000124.1, read on the forward strand.
TGGGAAGAAAACGATCTGTCGATGGGTTGCTCAGAGGTGTGGTGTGCACCTGCTAGAGGTACGTTTCCTTACTGACACCGTCTCTACTCAATATTCTCAATTCTGACTGAGCACATCTTTACCTCGTGAACAGCTCAACTGCTACGACCTCCTTTCCGACACTGATGCCCGAACGGAAGGTGTCCTCCGAGCCCGCTTTGAAAAAGCAGCCTCGTGTGGACCTGCCATCTTACTCCTTCAAAACATCGAAGCGCTCGCGCGGAAGTCTCAAGCGCTCGAGAGTGGTCAGGAACCGCTCCTTGCGGGTGTTCTGGCCGATTGTATCAAGGGCCTACGGAGGGCGGGGGAGAGGAGACGAAGGAGGAAGCTGAAGAGTGCTAAGGCGGAAAAGGGGGATGAGGAGAGGGATGAGAAGGACGTCGCTGCTTCGGGGAATGAAGGGAAGGACGAGGATGACGAGGAAGAGGACGTGGAGGTTCCTCAGCCCATTGCTGTTTTTGCTACGACCAGCGATCCGGACAAGTGCCCTACGAGTGTGTTGGGCTGTTTCAAGCATGAAGTTGCGATCTCGGTGAGTATCCCCTGCCCCTCCATCGGCATTTCTTTGACTTTGGGTAAGAATGCTAACCCAACTCTCTTTGTGTGTATCTTGTAGGCACCGAACGAAGCTGAGCGCCTGGAGATCTTGCAGACTGCCGTGAAGGGGACGGCGATCTATCCGGATGTGAGCCTTAAGTCGATGGCTACCCAGACGGCTGCTTTAGTGGCGGCGGACTTAGTTGATCTGGTGGGGAGGGCGAAGCTGGCTGCTATGGCACGCTTGCAGAAGCACTTGTGAGTTCATCTTTGGGTCTGCAGCAGCCTTCTGCTCGGCCTCATTAAGCACGTTCACTGACTGTGATGGATTCCACTACAGCGGGGAGCATGCATGGTCTGTGGCGAACGCCGCAGCGGCTGGTATCGCACTGAGCGGTGCTGACTTCGAAGTAGCTCTCAACAAGGCACGCGCGAGCTACAGCGAGAGCATTGGCGCGCCCAAGATCCCCAACGTGACCTGGGACGATGTCGGAGGTCTGGCCAGCGTGAAGAACGACATCCTCGACACCATCCAGCTTCCACTCGAACATCCTGAACTCTTCTCGGACGGCTTGAAGAAGCGGAGTGGTATCTTGCTCTACGGCCCTCCAGGAACGGGCAAGACTCTGTTGGCAAAAGCAGTCGCGACGTCGTGCTCGCTCAACTTCTTCTCCGTCAAGGGACCGGAACTGCTCAACATGTACATCGGTGAATCCGAAGCCAATGTGCGTCGAGTCTTCCAACGAGCGCGGGATGCAAAGCCGTGTGTTATCTTCTTTGATGAGTTGGACTCGGTGGCGCCGAAGAGGGGTAATCAGGGCGACTCGGGTGGAGTCATGGATCGGATTGTGAGTCAGTTGTTGGCGGAGCTGGATGGCATGACTGGTGGAGGTGAGGGGTCGGATGTGTTTGTCATTGGAGCTACGAATCGGCCGGATCTGCTGGATCCCGCTTTGCTTCGACCGGGAAGGTGAGTTCATAGCCGAACATCATCAACAAGCCTTTCAATTCGTTGCTGATCATGTCCAATCCGACCTTCATAGATTCGACCGTATGCTCTATCTCTCGGTCTCGGAGACGCACGACGCCCAGTTGAACATCCTTCAAGCCCTCACCCGGAAATTCAAGCTCGACCCCGACCTCGGCGACTTGAGCGTCATCGCAGACCAGTGCCCTTTCAACCTGACAGGAGCCGACTTCTACGCGCTCTGCTCGGACGCGATGCTCAAGGCTATGACCCGTAAAGCGGGCGAGGTGGACGAGAAGTTGGAGAAGATCAACGCAGAACATCCGTTGAATCCTAGGAACGTGTCGGTCAAGGCTCTCGCTCCCGCTCTTAACGGATTGTCGCTTTCGGAGGACTCAGAGCAGCCTCAAGACCAAGACCAAGCACAGGCACCGTACCCGCACCCATACCCGATCACACCGCAGTACTACCTCGCCGAACTAGCCCAACCATCGGAGATCGAGGTGCGCGTGAGTCGAGTCGACTTCGAAGCGGCGTTGCGGGAGCTCGTACCGAGTGTGTCGGAACAGGAGATGGAGCATTATCGTGCTGTCCAGAGCAAGTTCTCTTCGCCGGACGATAGCAAGAAGAGTAACAAGGGGGCTGGTGAGGTGACGGGGGTGGCAAGGGGGGAGCGGAGCGGAAAGGGGAAGGGGAAGGGGAAAGCAGTGGCGGCGATCGAAAATGGACCTGCTGTGCCGCTTGGTGTTGGAGACGGGGTGTTGATGCCGCCACAGGTGGCTGAGGATGTCCCGCTCCATTCCAACAGCAAGGGCAAAGGGAAGGGGAAAGGCAAGGCATGACGGCTGCCCTCAGAGTACTCTGATGCTCTAAGTGTCGTTACCGTAGCTTCGTCGACCCTTGGATTGCAACACTCAAAATGGAAGAAAGATAACGAGCAGTGCGCTCATTCGATCAGCTGGTTCACCGTTCTCCCGCGACTGCGCAGGTGTCCGGTGCAGGAAAGGAAATGAGGTGTGCTCTGCGTGGCTTGGAGCTGAAAATTCTTCTCCCTTCTTTGCTTTGCACATTGCACGCTCTTCTCCTCTCCCATCATCATCTTTCTCCTCTCCAGCAGCTCGCTCTCGATATCTCTCCTGGCCTGGACATTCAACTCCGTCATGGATATTGACTTGTCCACGTTGTCTCTGCACGACCGTGCCGCTGCTCGTCGTCAAGATTTGGCAGTGGAGAAGGTCTGGCGCACCGCGGAACTCGTCACTCAAATCCTCTCTTACCTTGTTCGAGAGCGCATCGATCTCATCGTCTGCTCGACTGTGTCCAAGTATTTCCGGGCTCTCGCACTTCCGCTGCTCGTCCAAGCCCTTGACATCCGTGTGCCAGATGCGCGCCGGGCACGCTACTTTTTTCGAAAAAACCCAAAGATGGCCGACTTCGTCAAGTACATCCGCATTCGGGATGATGAACAGGCACGCCGCCGCTCAAGGATTCAAGCACGTGATGGCTCGATTTACGTCTACGACTCAAAGGAAGAACGGGACTCCAAGTGGATAAAGATTGCTGATTTATTTGATCTCATCGTCAAGGGTCGATCCAAGGAGCAATTACCTCTTTTGGATGTCACGATTGCCAGTGCAAGCATCTCCGCCTTCAGCGTAATGCTACGACGGCACAAACAAGCTGCAAGGAGGATCGCTGGTCTTCATTTTATACCTTGCCGGATGCCTCGATGGCCTGCCCACACCAGCGATCCTGACCCACATATGAAGATCGGCAAGCTTTTAACGTTGCGATGGCGGCAACTCGGTCTCCTGCTGAAGAAAATGTGCAACACATCGGCAAACGCAAATCCATGCGCGCTCAACCGATTGCACATCGGGGCATCCTTGCGGCGCAAGGACCGGAACGATTGGTACAATTGGTGGGCCCCTGAAAAATTCTGGCCCTCTCTCAAAGGCATTTTGCCTGTTACCGTCGAGGATCTCGCCTTAGAGTTGCCGTTGACCCAGGCAAGCTACTTCTGGGCGGCAGACTTGCTTGAATCTGAGTGGCCTCATCTCCGAACGTTCAACCTCGTCGTGGAGAGGCCGGCTGTTCCATTGCAGTCGAGCATCGAACAGTTTCTCGCTCGACACCAGCACCTCGAAAACATCGAAGTCACCAGCAAAGAAATCGGTCCGGGGATCGCGATTTCGAATGCCTTCCCGAAGCTGAAGAGATGTCACATCAAGATGGACAAAGATCTGGCGTCCTTTCTCTCTCAGCATATTCACACAATTCGGGATCTGACGGTGTCTCATACATGTTGGCTCCCCGAGCCTTTGACGTCGACCCGTTTTCGACTTGCAATCTTGGACAAGGAGGCTTTCGAGAAGGATGCTCTCCGTTTGGACGTCCTGCGCGCTCGTGCTGACATCGCCGCTGGTCTGGTGCGTAGCGGTGTCACGGTCCGACACTACGAGTTTGACCGCACGAGCAGCATCAAAGGACTCGGTTTGGACTACTGGCTCTTCCCGGTGCGGGAGGCAGCAGAGGCTGTGACATGCCTTGACATCGAGGTCAAGGTCGCTGATCTCGACTCGGATTGGGATTTCGGCGGCCATGATACTTCTTTGCGAATCAGTCTCTTGCCAGAGGACGCCTTGCCAGCAGGCGCCTTGCCCAATTTGGCCGAGCTGGTACTGTCATGGGATGTCTACAGGTCTCAAAAACATCTCTCAACGGTGGATGGAAAAGCACTGGTCGCTAGAGCTCTTGCGACCCTCAAGCATCAGAGATTCCTGCGACATCTGCGACTGGAGCATACACAGGGGTTACCCTTCCCTTCCGGCCCCAACGCTGTGCTAGAGGTGGAAAACAGCGACCAGATCCCCCCTCGACTGGAGTTCATCACCTGGCGCTCGCTCGATGAAAATTGCACGCAGCGCTACCGCGTCATGTTTCCAGTCCAACCTGATCTTGCGACGGACGTAGCTGCAGAAGGGATCGCAACTCGACGTCCACCTCTCAAGATTCGACTGCAGCGGCTGCCTCATATGGTCGGAAGTCCGATTGATGAGGGAGGGGTCTGGGATCGGCCGCAACGATGGAGGGAAGGGAAAACTATGTTCGACCACTCCAAGTCTCCCCCAGAGCTTTACGCATGAGCTCACTCATGCTGCATGCATACAGCATACTACGGACTACAAATCACTGTCCGCAAGTACTCTCATGTTCGCCACTTCATCGCTTCATCCTCGACCTCTTCTTTCAAATTCTCGTCTCAGCTCTTCGACCTCCCAATCACGCAAATCAAAGCCTGTCTCTCCACATACATGTTCGCCAGAAGTGAGAATGAGATCCAGGTGAGGCTGGATAAAGAGCCGTCTGACTTGTGCTGTGTAATGCTTTCTGATTTCCCCGAACGAGCTCTCTGAAGCCGAAAGGTTCACCCAAGGAAGAACAAGGAAAAAGGAATGGAATGCGTGCACTCGGGTACTTGAGATTACGGTGCCGTAGTTGAAGCGGGAGGAACACTAGCCGCAGCGACAGCCCCAGCCCGCTCTGCAACAATCTTCTGAATCTCCGCCTCCCTGTCGCGCTTCTTCTGCAGGAGCATGGCCAGGATCCGTCCATGTTTGGCAGTGGGGATGCCGTTACCCTTAGCCATGATGCGGGGTGTCTGCTTGACCATGTTGAGAGCCGTTGGTCCGTCGAGGACGCCGTGCTGGACTGCCTCGGCAACATTGTCGCGGAGTGGGTCGGCAGTGCGTCGTGCACGCCATCGGGCGGTGCGGGTCATCTTCATGTATGCGCGCTGAGCCTCGAAGCGCATTTCGTGGACGAGCATGCGGTTTGGCAGGAAGGTAGGGTTGACTCCTGGCCACAGGAAGGGTTCGAGTAGACCGACCTCGACCTTCTTGTAAGTTCGATCCTTGCCTGGTCGGAGCGTTCCTCCTCCCCGGACGGAGCGGGTGAGCTTGGAGCGGTAGATCATGGAGCGTGTCCAGGTTGTTCGGAGACCGTAGATAGCGAGCAGGTACGAGCGAAGAGCGTGCTTGTGCATGGAGAGGGGCACACGGAAGGTCGCTTTCCAAACGTCGTAGTTCTGACCCTGAGGCGTGTAGTTGCGGACCAGACGGACGGTGATGTTGGGAAGGAAGTTGAGAGGGCCAGCGCGTTGGGGAGTGCCGAACCAGCGAGGCATCTGCTTGAGACAGACAGATGAGCCGGGCGTATTGTCGATGTAGATCCGACTGCGATCGCGATTCGTCCAGACGTCTTGTTCCTCTGCGAAACGTGTGGTTTCGGGAAGTGCCTGCCAGGAAGCCCACGCTCGTTCTTCGTCCAACTTGAAGAGTTCGCGATGGGCGGCGAGGACGTCTTTGCTGTCCTTTGCTTTGTGAATGCGTTCGAGCAAGGCGCGAACGGTGCTATCAGCTTCGGAGCTGAGGGCGGGAACTTGAAGTTGGGCAAGCATCTCTGCATCTTCGCTTCCCTCCGGCAGGACATCCTCTTTAACGTGAGGGAAGCCCGAGGAGAAGCCCCTCCGCCAACCCAGTTTGCGCGCCGCTTCAAAACGAACGCGAATGTGTGCTGCGCGCTGTTCAGCCTCGTCGAGGGATTGCCAGCTTGGTAGGAGAGCGAGGTCGAGCTGTTCTTCGGGTGAGAGAGCTTCGAAGGCAGCGAGCTTTTCGGTGTCGGAGCTGATGCTGTCGGCGTATGCGTCGATCTGAGCGTCTGTCCAAGCGACCATGTCGGCATCGGGAGCTTGACGTGCCTCTCTTGCGGTAGGGATCCAGAGTCGAGCGCGACAGCGACGGTAGAGGATGGGGAAGACGATGTTGGACAAGGGAGAGAGGGGTGGAGTGGGGAGAGCATTGGTAGCTTCCATGGCGGCTAGAAGTTTCTGAGTGACGGGTAGTTTGCCTGCGTTCCACCTTCTCCGCGTCTTAGTGCGTAAGGGAGTGACTACGAGACCTGCTTCTGCGAGCATCTTGACGGTGGGTGTCTGTCTTGGTAGTTGTTGTTGGTCATGTTGGGTAGTAGTAGGTGGTGGTGGTGTTGCTGTGTCAGTGGAGTAAGCTGATCGCCTGACCACCGCAGCCAGCCTGGACGACGCGGTTGCGCGTGAGGAGGAAGACGCGATGCGTGCGAGTGAGCGCGTCGTTGTTGTTGTTGCTGCTGCCATCTTCGTTTCCCTATGAGCTTGAGCTTGAGCTGGTGGTTGGGGAGCTGACCTTGCCTTCTGCGTTCTTCCTAGGTTGGGTGCTTATGAACGATCACGTGCATGATCATAAATGTCACGTGGCTGTCAGAATCACGTGACTTACTATGAGGTCTCCCCCGCCCAGGCCAGCTTCCTCCGATCTCCCCCAGACCACATCGACCCACAGGAGCCTCTCATCCAACACCTCGACCAACAGCAGCTACGCTTCGAACAATGCCACCCAAGAGTCTCGTCCATGCTGTACAAGAACGTGAGTATCTCCAACACAAGCAGCGAGGAGGAGTTGTGACTGACATTTGCTTCCTCTGCTCAACAGGATACCTGTCCTCGATCCGCTCCGTCGAGACAGCATCGCGGTGGAAGATCCTCGTCACAGATCCATTCACTCACAACCTCATCTTCTCAGTCCTAGAGACAGACCAGATCCTACAGGAAAACGTAACCTCAATCGAGTCCATCGAACAGAAACGATCGGCTCAGCCATCCTTCGAAGCCGCATACATCCTCTGTCCAACTTCCTCAAACGTAGAGGCAATCATTCAAGACCTCGCCCCTCAAGGCAAAGACGCTCAGCCCAAATACGCAGCAGGTCACATCTTCTTCATCGACGCACTCTCAGAACCACTCCTCAGAAGACTCACAAGCTCACCAGCAGAACGGAAACTCAAGAAACTCATCGAGCTCTTCGTAAACATCTGGCGTGAGTTGCTTTCCTCTCCTTTCACTAGCGCAATCGCTGAGCTAAACTCCCTTCCTCTCCTCACAGCGCTCGAAAGCCAAGTCTTCTCTCTCAAAACTCCACAGAGCTTCCACACCATCTTCCAGCCCCTCTCCGGACTCCATCGTCCAGGAGCCCCTAACCAGGCTCTCGAGGCGATCGAAGACGAGCTCCAATTCTGCACAGCAGCTATCCTCAATGTATGCGTCACCCTCAATGAGTTCCCTCTCATCCGCTACTACAACCCATCACACCCCCCACTCGGCCCACTCGCTCCTGCACCTCAAGCAAACGCATCTAGCAGCAGCGCAACTCAGATCGCCGCTAATGCTGCTTCCTCTCTCTATGCCAGTAGCGCAAGGATGGCAAGATTGCGAGGTGGCCTCAGTGGTGGACCCGAGATACCCTCCGCATCGCCCCAGAGCGAGCATTTCTCTCGTACACTCGCCCATCGCGTCCAGAAGGCTATCGACGACTATATTCGCGACAACGAGCCCAAGATGGACAACATCCGTCCTCGTGGCGTGCTCTTCATCACCGATCGCAGTATGGACCCCGTCGCGCCCTTCCTGCACGAGTTCAGCTACCAAGCCATGTGCAACGACCTACTCCCCATCGAGGACAACGGCACCCGCTACAAGTACTCCTTCCACGACGCCGACGGTCAACTCGACGAGAAGGAGGCCATCCTCAGCGAGGAAGACGCCATCTGGACCGGAGTCCGCCATCTCCACATCGCAGAAGCCATTTCCCGTCTGACCCAAGACTTCAAGAAGCACGCAAACGAAGCAGGCGTCTTCTCCGGTGCCCAGACAAGTCTGAACGATATGAAGGATATGCTCGTCGCCCTGCCGCACATGCAAGAGATGAAGAACAAACTCAGCTTACACATCTCCATGGCTCAGTCCTGCATGTCCCGCTTCGAACAGACCAAACTGCCCCAACAAGCCATGGTCGAGCAGAACTGCGCAACCCGTCTCACACCCGAAGGTCAGAAACCTAAGACGTTGGTCGAAGAGATGGTCCCCCTCCTCGACGACCGACACGTGTCCAACATGGACAAGGTCCGCATCATCGCGCTCTACATCATGTACTGCGATGGCGTTCCCGACGAAGATCGCAAACGACTCTTCCAACATGCCCGACTCAGTCTACACGAGATGGACGCAGTCGACAACTTGGTCCATCTGGGAGCCTGCATTGTCAAAGATCCCAATACGAGCGCGCTGGGTGGGTGGGACGCCTGGTTCAAGAAGGGAAAGAGGAAACAGCAGCCTACGGGGGAGGAGTATGACGTCAGTCGGTATCAGCCTCTCATCAAGCTCATGGTTGAGGATCATTTCTCGGGCAAGTTGGACGTGGCGCAGTACCCCTATGTCCGGGATGGGCCCGAGGGACGGACGTTGGACCCGTCGGGAAGTTCGACTGGTGGACTCACTTTGGGGAGTACGGCCAGTTTGAGTCTGGCCAGTTTCCGAGGGGCCAGTCCGGTGCCGACCATCAGCCCCTCACCTTCACCGGGACCCGGTGGCCGGCCCCAGCCGAACAGTTTACGAAGTGCCAAACCTGCCTGGGCGACGAAAGGGCGGCCACCTGCTGGTGGTGGGCTCTCTAGCAGTTCCGGTGCCGAGAGGAATGGGATGCTGGGACGTGGATCGGACGCGAGAGATAAGAGGCAGAGGGTTTTGGTCTTCGTGGCGGGTGGGATGACGTACTCTGAGATTCGGAGTGCGTACGAGTTGAGTGAGAAGCTGGGGAGGGATATGTACATTGGTGAGTTCTATCTTCTGCCTTTTGACATGCTGAAGTTATTTCGGGTAGAATTGACATTTGGGATTTTCCTTTTCTTCAGGCTCGTCTCATACCTTCACACCTGAGGGCTTTGTTGACGCTCTCAGGAAGTTTGGCAGGTCTGGCGGGGGTGGTTATGCTGTCCCTGGATCAGGAGCGATTGGTGCGCCTCCACCATCCCAATCGTACGACTCACGAGGCGGGCACCCTCCTCACCAACAGCAGTACCTCGGCCCACCCGGTGGAAACGGATACGCGCCGCAACAGGGGCAGTATGGTGCGGGTGGGTACGGGCCTAATAATGGAGGTTATGATGGGTACGGAGGCGGGTATCAACAACCACAACAAGCTCCTCCACTACCTCGTCAACCTGCGCCCCCACCTGTCAATCAGAGCACGTATGATCGACGGTTTGGTGGGTCGAGTACGCCTGTGCCTCCTCCGGCTGAGAGTGGGAATGGTGGGCATCGGGGTAATGGGGGTCCGGATCCTAGGGCGGGAGGGGGAGGTCAGTGGTCGTCATCGCAAGCGCCGGCACCGGCGCCTTCGCATCACCATCACCAGCATCAGCAGGCACCACAACACCATCATCAGCCGCAGTATGGAGACCACGGAGGTTCACAGGACTATCGGAATGGTGGTGGCTTGAGTGGTGGGGTTCGGCCGACCAGTCCGAGTCCGAGCGATCAGGGTAAGGGAGATAAGAAGAAGAGCAGGGTGAGTTTCGGTTTCTTTTGATTTCAACCTTCTGTGAGGTGGGATTTGAAACTGATCATGTGTTTGCAACCTGTCTTTCCCATTAGAATCCTTTCTCACGGAAGAAGTGAGCTTTCAAGGGCCCGCTCTGCGATTCGATCGAATCGTTCTTGGTCATCGTCGCCCCATTATCGCCTCTGCAAAACACGTCTTACAGGTGGATCAGAACGTGTTCGATCCAGGATCCCTTTTTTGCAACTCCTTTTCTAGTCACCGACCACACACACACACACACAATCCCCCCGTCCGGATCCACAGCCAACAATCCACCTTCCTTTGCAACGCACACAAAATCTTCCCGGTCCGCTTCCCAAACAGCTCAATCTCCTCCATCGTATCATACAATCACACGTTTTGGAGCAATTTCTCACCAAACAACCACGTCTGACGCAGAGTTGGGAAGGATTGATGGTGGTATATGTGTTGTGAACCCTTATGGCTTCAGTGCTCAATCCGGGAAATCAGATGGCTTCACAACACACAAGTCAGACGCCTCTTCCTCCCATCATCACCTGGATCTCATTCTCACTTCTGGCGAACATGTAGATACCGGCTTTGGATTGATTGCGTGACTGGGAGACACTTGGGATCGTGGGTGAGAGCCGAGACGAGAACTTGGAGGGAGTGGTCGAGGAGGAAGTAGCAGACATGAGGGTACTTGGGGAATGCTGTATGCCTGTATGCATGCGAGATCATACGTAGAGCTCTGGGGGTGACTTGGAGTGGTCGAAGATAGTTTTCCCTTCCCTCCATCGTTGCGGCCGATCCCAGACCCCTCTCTCGTCAATGCGAGTCCCGAACTCCTCAGGCAACCGCTGCAATCGAATCTTGAATGGTGGACGTCGCGTTTCCATACCTCCTGTGCTGTCTGTCGCAAGATCAGGTTGGGCGGGCAACATGACTCGGTAGCGCTGCGTGAAACTCGAGCGGCTCGAGTGCCAGGTGATGTACTCCAATCGAGGGGGGATCTGGTCGCTGTTTTCCACCTCTAGGACAGTGTTGAGCCAGGGAGGGAAGGATTGCCCGCCCGAATGCTCCAGTCGCAGATGTCGTAGAAATTTCTGATCCTTGAGGGAGGCAAGAGCTCCAGCGATCAATGACTCGCTGTCCCACCATGAAAGAAGTTTCTCGGGGTCACCCCAGGACAGTACCAGCTCGGTCAGATTGGGCAAGGCGCCCGCTGGCAAGAACCTGGCACGCAAAGTATAGGTATCATCGTCATCGGAATCCTCGTAATCCCTGCCGATCTGAAAGGTCCTCATTTCAAGGCATGTCACAGCCTCTGCTGCCTCCCGCACGGGGAATAGCCACTCGTCCAATCTGAGCTCTTTGGTGCTGCGCACGCAGTCAAACTCGTAATGTCGGACCGTGACACCGTTACGCACCAGAACAGCGGCGACGCGAGAACTAGCGCGCAGGACGTCCAATCCTAAAGCATCCTTGTCCGGAGCATTCTTGTCCAAGGTTGCATGTCGAAGAAATGTCGACGGGGACCGAAGCAGAGAGGAGCATGCTGCGGAGACCGTCAGTTCCCTGATTGTATGAAAGTGCCGAGAGAGAAAGGATGCCATCACGTCGTCCGTCATCATGTCGATGTGAAATTTCTTCAACTTCGGGAACGTATGCGGAAGCGTGATTTTCCGAGCGTCCCTTGATCTGTTGGTTTCAATGTTTTCAAGGTACTTGTGTCGAGCTAGGAACGGATCGATCCTCGACTGCCATCGATCGTCCCTGATTTGTGATGTGAAGTCGAATCTTCGGAGATGAGGCCACTCGGGTTCAAGCAAGTTTTCCACCCAGAAGAAGTCTCGATGAGTCCACGGCGGCGGCTCCCAGATGAGATCCTCGACGGTAGAAGGTAACGTGCCTTTGAAGCAGCACCAAAGTTCTGCGTCCGTCCACCAGTTGTGCTCAGCGTACGCGTACCAGTCAGAATGATCTCTATCCATACGAAATCGTTTGAGCGCGGGTGGATTTGCGTTTGCCGACACCTTGCACATTTCCTTCACCAGGAGACCAAGTTGCCGCCATCGCATCCTAAAAAGGTCGGCGACCTTCGAATTTTGTTGAGAAGTTCCGAGGTACGCAGGCCTTGATGGCATTTGGCAGGGCATAACGTGAAGAGCACTAACCCTCCTTGCAGCCTGTTCGTGCCGTCGTAGCATTACGCCTAGGGCGGAAATGCTTTCAACACCAATTGTGATGTCCAGTAGAGGTAGTTGCTCCTTCGTCCGATTCTTGAGGATGAGGTCGAATAAATGAGCAATCTTCATCCACTCCGGGTCCCGTTCTTCCTCCGAATCGTAGACGTGAATGGAACCATCATCTGTCTCACTCCTTGAGGAGCGGTAAGTCCATTTATCGTCCCAAATGCGGATGTACTTGATGGAGTCGGCCATCTTTGGATTAGTTTCGAAAAGGTAGCATAACCGGGGCGCATTTGGCAGATGGACGTCGAGGGTTTGGACAAGCAGCGGGAGTGCGAGAGCCCGAAAGTACTTGGACACCGTCGAACAGACGACGAGATCGATGCGCTCTCGAACGAGGTAGGAGAAGATTTGAGTGGCGAGTTCCGCGGTGCGCCAGACCTTCTCTACCGCCGAACCTTGACGACGAGCAGCTGCACGATCGTGCAGAGACAACGTGGACAAGTCAATATCCATGATGGAGTTGAATATCCAGGCCAGAAGAGATATCGAGAGCGAGCTGCTTGGAGAGGAGAAAGATGATGATGGGAAAGGGGAAGAGCGTACAATGTGCAAAGCAAAGAAGAAGAAGAATTTTCAGCTCCAAGCCACGCAAAGCCACACCTCATTTCTTTTCCTGCACTGGATACCTGCGCAGTCGCGGGAGAACGGTGAACCAGCTGATCGGATGAGCGCACTGCTCGTTATCTTTCTTCCATTTTGAGTGTTGCAATCCAAGGGTCGACGAAGCTACGGTAACGACACTTAGAGCATCAGGGTACTCCCGGGCAGCCGTCATGCCTTGCCTTTCCCTTTCCGTTTGCCCGTACTGTTGGAAGGGAGCGGGACACTCTCAGCCACCTGTGGCGGCATCAACACCCCGTCCCCAGCCCCAAGCGGCACAGCAGGTCCATTTTCGATCGCCGCCACTGCTTTACCGTTCCCCTTCCCCTTTCCGCTGCCCTCTCCCTTCGTCACGCCCATCACCTGACCAGGCCCTTTGTTACCCTTCTTGCTATCGTCCGACGAAGAGAACTTGCTCTGAACAGCACGGTAATGCTCCATCTCCTGCTCCGACGCACTCGGTACGAGCTCCCGCAACGCCGCTTCGAAGTCGACTCGATTTACGCGCACCTCGATCTCCGATGGTTGAGCTAGTTCGGCGAGGTAGTACTGTGGTGTGATCGGGTATGGGTGTGGGTATGGTGCCTGTACTTGGTCTTCGTCTTGAGGCTGCTCTGAGTCCGAAATCGACAGTCCGATAAGAGCCGGAGCGAGAGCCTTGACCGACACGTTCCTAGGATTCAACGGATGTTCTGCGTTGATCTTCTCCAGCTTCTCGTCCACCTCGCCCGCTTTACGAGTCATAGCTTTGAGCATCGCCTCCGAACAGAGCGCATAGAAGTCGGCTCTTGTCAGGTTGAAGGGACATTGATCTGCGATGACGCTCAAGTCGCCGAGGTCGGGGTCGAGCTTGAACTTCCGGGTGAGGGCTTGGAGGATGTTTAGCTGCGCGTCGTGCGTCTCCGAGACCGAGAGGTAGATCATACGGTCGAACCTATGAAAGTAAGATTCGATATGATCAGCAATGAATAGGAAGGCTTGATAATGATATTCGGCTGTGAACTCACCTTCCTGGTCGAAGCAAAGCAGGATCCAGAAGGTCCGGCCGATTCGTAGCTCCAATGACGAACACGTCCGACCCCTCACCTCCACCGGTCATGCCATCCAGCTCCGCCAACAGCTGACTCACAATCCGGTCCATCACTCCACCCGAATCGCCCTGATTACCTCTCTTCGGCGCGACTGAGTCCAACTCATCAAAGAAGATAACACACGGCTTCGCATCCCGCGCTCGTTGGAACACTTGAAGAACATCTGCTTCGGATTCACCGATGGACATGTTGAGCAGTCCGGGAAAGGGTCCGCCGCGGTAACAGAGAGACCTATCATGCCGTGAACGAAAGACCTGGTAAGAGCATTTTTTGAACTCTACTCCTTCTTGCCGGTTTCCTCGCCACCGCCGCCGGATCCTCCTTCCTCCGTCGCTCGCAAATCAGCCATCCGTAACTTGTTCCGTTTCCCGAGCACACGCAGTGTCCTCTCGCGTTCGGACTCGGTCATACTGGACCAGTTATGGATTCGTGAGAGAGTCTGTAATGAAAGAATTTTCTTCAGCGAAACTTCTCCCGAGAAGAAGATGGGGAAGAGGAAGGGACTTACTCCGTCGGTGTTGACGACTAACGGACCCAAAGCGTCGAACTTGAAGGTGGACGATGTATCTGAGGCGACGTTGAGGCTTGGTGTTGTTGTAGACTCTTGAATGTCAGAGGGAGCGGGCAGGGCACCCATGATGGGAGGTTGTTGTTGTTGACTCTCTGTTTTTTGCTCTTCTCCTTCTTTGGTGTCGGAGACGAGGTGTGGGGGCGGAAAGACGGGGACTGCAGACATTGCTTTTGCTTCTCTTCTTTGTGGGAGGGGAAGACTAAGATGATGAAAGGGGAGAGAAAGAGGAAGAGAACAGAGGGAAGAGAAAGGAAGGGGTGGGGTGAGATGTATAGCAGGATATCCGTTCTGCATATCTCGATATCCGTTTCCAGCCTGTTCCGACCTTCTAGCCGTTTCTAGAAGTCCCACCCAACTCCTCGCCTCGCCTTGATGAGCAATGCCTTCTGGCGAGCAGGGTCAAGGTAAAGGAAATCAAAGGAAGAAGGGCTGAGTGGGAAGGAAATCTCTCTCGAAGACAGGAAAGATGGCGTCCTCTTCCTCCTCGCCGCCAGCAGACAGTCAAGATCCCAGCCCGACCTTCCACCCGTCGCTGGGTCAACCCGGCTTCGAAGTCGTCTACCACCCCTCCCCTCTCCTCCCCATTCCAATCCCAACCCCAACCCCATTCCAACTCCTCCACCCCTTCCTTCACAGTATCAATCCCACCCGCCTCCCTCCCCCACATCTTCGCACACCGCCAATGGCGCGCAGGAATGATCCTCTCCGACCTCCTCTACACCCACCCTTCCCTCGTTCACTCAAAATACGTCCTCGAACTAGGCTGCGGTACGGCTTTACCTTCCTTCCTGTCGGCCTATCAGGGTGCGGAGATGGTTCTGACTACGGATTATGATGAGGAAAGTGTTGTTCGTGTTTTGAAGGAGAATGTGGGCAGGGCTGTGAAGGAAGTTTTGAGGGGTGGGGGGAAGGTGAGAGGGGTAGGGTATACATGGGGTCATTCGCCTGATGATCTATTCGACTATCTACCGAATGGAGTGGACAGCTTCGACGTCGTCTTACTAGCCGATACACTCTGGGATCCACTCTCCCATTCCGACCTTGCCAAATCACTCTCAACAACCTTATCCCGAAACCAAGAGTCAAGAGTCATCGTCGTCGCAGGACTTCACACCGGTCGGGAACGAATCATGGACTTCGTCAAGAAGGCTCGGAGGGTCGGGTTGGATGTCGTTCGGCCTTCGGAGACGATGGGATTACTCTGGGACGAATCGGAGATGGTGGATGAGCCAGCATTGGAGGAAGTCCTTGCCCGACGATCGACGGACGACGTACAAGCGGACGAATGGACATCACACATCCTCGAATGCGAGCTCGCCCCCGACGACCAAGGAGAAGAAGAATCCTCATCCCCGCACAACACAGCAGGTCCGAACATCATCCATTCGAGGGGTCCCAGACTTACAGGTCGACGAAGGAAATTTGTAGCGTATGAATCGCTCAGGCCGGAAGAGGCGAAGGAGAGGGGTGGTATTCATCTGAGGAACCGGTGGATGACCATTTGGAGTTTGGGGTGGAGAGTACAGTAATCATAGACAAGATGAGTGTGGACTTTCATCGTTCACCTTCCTTTCTGGGGACGTCTGTGAGGCGTTCCTGTGCTTCTTTGGCGCAACGGGGAAAGTGTGAAAGCTCGTTCTTTTGTGACATTGCTCCCGAAAACAAGAATGAAAGGTGGAGAGTGGGAGGGACCCCAATTACAGATGCCTACTGGTCGCGTACGTACGACCTTGAACATGTCAGCCGAGGGCCCCGCTCCTTCTTTAACTCCTACGCGTCGGGGAGGTGATGAGCGTGATCAAAAAGAAATTTCGAGTCGAGACATGTTGTTTCGAGGGCATGAGGGAAGACGGGGGAAAGGAAATCGTAGATGACAAACGGTGCGGGAAAACGAGGAAAGGGAAAAGAATCGAGCAGAGGGGCAGACGATACAGGAGACGCGTCGAACCGAACGAAACGCGCTCAGAGCTAGATAAGGATGGAGACCAAAGCATGAAAGTCAGCAAGACGACCTTCCCAGGAGTATTCCTCAGATTGTTTTTACTCACCTCCTCGTGGACGACCTCGGCCTTCTTGGGGGCAGCAGGCTTCTCCTCCTCCGTCGCGTGAGGGGTAGTCTTACCCGTCGCGTTCTCGCCCCCAACATCGAGCTTGTTCTTCCCGTTCACCCCAATGAAGTCAACAAAGCCCTCCAGACTGCGCTCACCGTGGAAGTCGATCCACTTGGAGGCAGGTCCAGCAGGACGGAACTTGATCGTGGGGAAACCTTCGACAGAGAAACCGGCCGAGGGAGGGATGTCGTTCTTGGTAGCGTCCATCTTAGCAATCGTGATCTGGTCCTTGTGCGCCGCGTACTTCTCACCGAGCGCAGCAAAAGTAGGCTCAAGCTTCTTGCAGTGTCCGCACCAGGGAGCGTAGAACTCAACGAGGAGATCCTTGGAGTGGTCGTTGACGACCTTGTCGAACTCGTCTGCGACCAGGACGAAGACGGACTCGGACTGGGTGGCGGGCACGGGCTCGGACTTGATGGAGGGCTGGAGCTTGCCGTTGACGAAGTCGGAGACGAAGGTCTTGATGGTGTCAGCGGGCTTGGCGCCGAGTGTCTGGAGAGGGAACTTGGTGTGGGCGCCCATGTCCTGGATCGCGCTGCAGAAATGGAAGATGGGGTGAGCATATGAAAGCGGCGCGTGCAAAGAAGAAAGAAAACACGTACGCAGCGGGCCAGACCTCGGTCTTGAGGTTGAGAGTCTCTGCGTGCTGGGCAAACTTGACAGCGTCGATCCAGACAAAGTTGACTTTACCCTTGAACTCCTTTGCGACAGGCTTGAGCTCTTCGAGGATGGCGTCCTTCTTGGGGTCGTTGGGCTCGGTGAAGTAGTAGACGATGGGGAGACCGGCGTCCGCGTAGAGACGGAAGTTCTCGGGGCCGACCTGGTCGATGAGGGGTACGGAAGCGTCCTTGACGAAGGACTCGATGGCCGCTGCCTCGATGGGGTCAGAAGAAGGGTAGTGGAGTTCGGGCTCGTCGAAGGAGCGGTAGATGACGATGGAAGGGAAAGTCTTGATTCCAGCAGCCTTGGCGAGATCGGCAGAGTCGACGTAACCGAAAGTGTAAGAGTCGCGCTCCTTCTCGGCTGCGGTGCGGAATGCTTCGAGGGCCTTCTTGTCGGCGGAGGAAGAGGAGACGTAGGCAATGGCTACGACCTTGTCCTGCTTCTTGAGTTTGTCTGCTTCTGATGCTGAGGTGAGATGTGTGAGGGCGGGCTGGTTCTGCTTGAGCATGTAAGAGACGATGCCGTCTGCCTTGCGTGGACCAGAGTACTCTGCTGCGCCGTCAGTCTTGCCACGGTAGATCTTCAGGGTGGGGTAACCACCGACGCCTACTTCCTGGCAGAGGGCGGTCTCTACGGTGCAGTCGATCTTAGCTAGAGCGATGCCTTGGTCTTTGAGTTGTGTTGCTGCCTTCTTGTATTCGGGAGCGAGGGCGTTGCAGTGACCACACCATGGCGCGTAGAATTCGAGGAGGGCGAGAGGGTGAGCTTCTACTGTTTTGGTGTAGTTTGCTTGGCTGATGACGAGGACGTCGTCTGGGCCATCTGTTGCTGCTTCTGATGCTGATACTAGTGATGTTGTGCAGAGAGCGGCTGCGGCTGCTGCTGCGTAGAGAGAGTGACGGGTAGGGACGCGCATGGTGTTCGACCTGAGTGGGTAGCTGTGAGTGGGAGATGAGTGAGAGTGGGAGAGATGAGTTAGTGACGGGAGAGAGAGAAGTGAGTGAGTGAGTGTCTTATATATGTGTTGCTGGATGAGAGAATACTCACCGGACTGTGTATGCGAGAGAGAGAGAGAAGGTGGTGAGGTGGAAGGTCAAGAAGAAGGGAGAGGCGGGAAGATGAGCTGGGCAACTTATAGGCTCCTTGATTGAAGGCCCATGCACACACTCACAATTACGCCCTCTCATTTTTCAAATCTCCAAAAAACACCAACGCCCCGCCCCAACCTCATCTCAGGCACTTCACCAGTGTCCTTCCCCATCATCAATCGACGTGGAACCTCATCTGTAAATCGCCCTCATTTTCCATATCCCGCCTTTCTTACGGCCGCACACGTGGAACTCCACCATCACCTTCGGACCTCGGATCCCCTTCTCTTGATGAAACACTCCCGTCTCCGCCACCTCGGGGTTGGCCACTGCGTAAATCCGGGCCTGCATCGTAGCACGAGGTCCAGCCGCCAGCCAGCTGGCCCAGCATCGTGGCATGGGTGAGGCGGTGATGGGCGATGGGATTATGGGAAGCCAAAAGGAAAGACGGACGACGATGGGAGCAGACGGAAGCAAAGATCGCCTCTCTAGTGCCAAGCAATCGTACCTTCGCACCTTCCTCACTTTATTCATCCGGTCCTGCATCCAACACACCCTCTTCTTTCCGACCAGACAGCCCTGGCCGCCCACTACTACTGACCACACGTTCATCTTTATTCCCAGTTTGGCATCAACAGCGCTCCAGGATGTGGAGAGGACGCCATCCATTTAATGGTACTGCATGCGACATGGTGGCGGTCGCGGGAAGAGAAGAAGGCCGTACACTCGAAGATGGGTATATAAGTCAAGTCTAGCTCTCCCTGCTCGCGCTGATCGCTGAATCTTCTTCCCAGCAGTCTTTTCTGTTCTCCTCGCTGAACAGTCTTCTCCCTCTTCTTTCTTCCCTGCCCTCCTCTCTGCTCACTCCCGTCTTCATCACAGACCTCGAGCAAGACGCAATGCAGTTCAGCTTCGCCCTCATCGCGATGGCCGCCCTCGGCGCTGGTCAGGCCGCGGCCGCAGTCACTCAGTCAGGCTACACAGGCACCTACACGACTTCCACTTCCTGCACCCCTCGCTACGGAACCAAGTCAGTCAGTCCGCCCATCCCTACCTACTCGACCTTCAACAGCACCAAAGGCTTTGCCCAGAAGACCACGTCCGTAGTCGCAACTGTCAACTACACTCCCACCCCTCGGCCCACCATCACCAAGACCAAGACGGTCACCAACACGTTGGTCGTCAACGGAGCCACCACAATCACTTCCACAGTTACCTCCACCTCAACCCGAGCTAGCGCCTCTAGCACAGTCACCGTCCCCACCCCTGCCGGCTTCCGACCCATCAACCCCAGATACGTAGGCAGGCGTACCCTCCACGCCAGGGCTACCTCATACGTGACTGCAACCTACTGCACATCCCAAGTCGTCTTCGTCCCTTCTCAAACAAAGACAGTCACCTACTCCACCTCAACTCGCACCCTCGCAACTCGCACCTTGACCACCGCCATCACAAAGACAGCCACCTCCTACGCTACTACCAAGACAGCCACCAAGACCACTACCAAGGTGGTCCTCCCCACCGTATACGCCATGTGTGAAGGTGGTGCAAACATGGGCACTTCGTACCCAGGACCTGACGACCGTCCCCTCCCCATCAACTACTTCGACGCAAACGACGACATCTTCTGGAACGAGTCTCACAACGAAGCAACGGACTCTCGAAGTTGCTGCACAGCCTGTGCCAAAGATGAGCTCTGCATTGGGTCTGCATGGGTCAACAGCACACGGTTGTTGGATGACTTCAATGTGTACTCGAAGTGCACCATCTTCAAGTCGTTGTTGGACTGTCCGTTTGACGAGTACCCGTTGCCTTACGGGTATGATGACAAGCGGCCCAGTGTCAAGCAGGGTCAGATTGTCCTTTCCAATGGAGGGTGTGGGCCTGGGTTCTCGTTGGATTTGCGATAGAATGCTTCCCTTTTCCTTTCCTGTCTGTTCCTTTCTCTCCCTCTCTGCATCTTCTCCAGGCGCGTACAATTATGATTTATTTTCCCTTGTCTTCCCGTGTGAGAGTATCAAGTGCAGCAAAGGATGGTGGTGGTCGTCTTCCTCCTGCTACCTCTGCCATGGTGGGATGCGGTTGGAAATGCCGATGACATGCGAAGGACAAACGGAAAAGTTCTTTCTTCTGACAGCCAACAACGATCACCATTCGACTTCCTTTATACCCAGGACCTGTACCTCGCATGTCGCTCCGGGCTCCGCTGTGTGAGAGTACAGGCCTGCTGAAAAGGACCGCTCTCAGTCTGAATTCGACTTCAGCCAGCCCAGCAGAGAGACAGCAGACCTACTTCAAGACCGAGATCCTCAAGACAGAGCATCACCCAGCAGGACATATCACGTTCCTCCCTTCCACTCCTTCACTCGAACAAGTCACAGTCCAAGTCACCTCTTCGCAAACGAACGAATCCCTCGACAGATGTGCAGCCCATCTTCAAGCGGGCGAGCTCGTGGCCTTCCCGACAGAGACAGTCTATGGACTTGGGGCTAATGCACTTGATCCCAGTGCCATTCGCAAGATCTATGCGGCCAAACGTCGACCGGCGGACAACCCTCTGATCGTTCATGTGAGCGATCTGGAGATGCTGAGGAAGTTGGTCCCTTCCCTTCGCGGCGGGACCTCTGAAGATACGTCGGCGGAACGGACTCGGGGCGAGGGCGAGGGTGGTGGACAAGATGCGACGCGGACGGTCTACGATGTCTTAATTCGTCGCTTCTGGCCAGGAGCTCTCACCCTCCTCTTCTCCCTCACCGATACGACTGCGAATGATTCAAGACTAGGAACGACGACTCGATGGAAAGTTCCCCCGGAAGTGACGTGTGGTCAACCGACTCTCGCTATACGGATGCCATCGCACCCATTAGCGAGAGCTCTCATTGCAAGGACCGGATTACCCCTCGCTGCACCTTCCGCCAATGCGAGTGGGAAACCATCGCCGACAACTGCGTTGCATGTCATGCGGGATCTAGGTGGTCAGTCAGATGGGCAGGGGACAGGGGTCGAATTCGATATATCTTGGATGGGGGAGCTGCGGATGTGGGTGTGGAGAGTACTGTCGTTGATGGGATCTCTGCACCTGGCGAGTTGAGGGTCCTCCGACCGGGCGGGGTCACAGTTGAGCAACTGGCAGACTGTCTTCGGGAGAATGGGCTTCTGTTGTCGGGAGAGGAGACTGGGGATGGGGATCCCGGCCGGGAGCGGAAGGTGTTCGATTGAGGGTGTATGGGAAGGATATGGCTCGGTCGAGTACGTTGGAGACGAATCCGACTACACCAGGGATGAAATATCGACATTACTCCCCTACCGCACCTGTCCTTCTCGCCGTCGGCACTCGTCAATCTGGGACCGACTTAACGACATCCTCCTCCTCGAGACTACCATTTTCTGCCCCGTCATTGGATGACACAAGACCGGCAATTGGCCTTGCAGAGCTCATTCGGGAGCGAGCGGCTGAACACGGGCAAGAGTCTTCCACTTTCACAGTTGGGTTGATGAGTCTGGTGGATCCAGGTCTATTCGACGACCTTCTCTCTGACGACGAAGGCGAGGTGCGAAGATGGCTTGCGTCTGGCAAGGATGCCGACCCTCTCGGTCCATCTTTCACTCTGAGCAGCGACGATGACAAGACTACAGCACAAGACCACTCCTCGCAGAAGATTCGAATCCAACCTTTCTCATTAGGGACGAAGGACGATCTACAGACGGCAGCACAACGACTCTTTGAAGGTCTTCGAGTACTGGACGAAGGAGCAGGGATAGAAGAGGTGGGGGATGTGATCTGATTGTGGTGGAGGCTCTGGCTGATGATGGGATTGGGCTGGCGGTGATGAATCGACTTGCGAAGGCGGCGAGTGAGAGTGTGCTTGTTCGAGTTGTTCAGTCATGAGGATAGCAGGACTCTGCCCCTATCGAATGCATACCCTTTCTATATACCACAAGTAGTCGCCCGAACGAGCTTCTTCATGACAGCCTCCAGAAAGACAAGGCAAAGAGGCAGGGTGGATTGGGCGAATGCTACCCCGTTCTGAATCTGTTCCTGTGCAGTTTACAGTTGTCGAACGGGCAGAGAGTGAAGTCCTCCCCAGCACAGACGATCGATCCCGGCCCACTGACTTCCACCACGACGTCGTCCTCAGTGACTGCTACTTGAGAGTAACGTCGGTATCGACATCGACAGCGGGCGAGTCAAGCGAAGGTAGCAACAGCAGAAAGGAAGGGCATCAAACTTTCGCCCCACCCGCGTCCAACCGATCCGCCGACCGCATGTACGGCTCAGCTGGAGGCGGAGGAGCGACCAGCGGCAATCATGCTTCCACTGCGCTCAACTCAGCAGCAACCGACTTCTCTCCTGCTGCTCAACTGGGTGGAGGAGGAGGTGGAGTATCACGCGCTGTCCGTATCGTCAATCCAGACGATCCCCAAGCAGCTAACAGCAGGCCGCCCATGAGCACACCGACTTCTCCCCCCAGAAGACCACTATCCTCCGCAACCTCGTCCGGTCTCTCTCCTGGGGTGCTAGCGGAGGAGCAGCACCTTCTAGATGGTCTCGCGCCTTTGCTATTCCTTCCTTCCAACCACGAGATCAGCAGCAGCAACAGCAACAGCAACAACAACACGGCCACGGTTCGCCTTCCCTCGTCGGTCCACCGCCTGGCCTTGGCAGTAACAGCAACAGCAACACTGGAAGTGCAGCTCTCGGCGCTCGCAACGTAGCAGCGGCTGTCTTTGTTCCCAAGCAGAGGACAGGCGGGTCCAGTGCTCCTCCACCCGGCCTTTCTGCTGCTCAAGATCCCCCGACCCCTTCCTCTCAGCACGGCGGATACGACTATGGTATGCCATCACACCTGTCTCAACAGTCACAGCAACAGCAGCAACCAGGCCAGTACACGCCCCTCGGAATGATGACACCTGGCGCTGACTCGCAGCAGCAAAACCCATATGCCAACGCCGGCCATCAGAACCCAAACAATATGAACCCATACGCTATCCATCCGCCCGGCATGATGACTCCCTCAGGCGGTGGTCCTCCTTCTGGTCTCGGTGGTCCTCCAGGCGGGTCCATGATGTCTGGTAATCTACTCATGCAGCAGCAACAGCAGCAACAACAACAACAGCAGCAACAACAACAACAACAGCAGCAACAACAACAATCGTCGCTCAGACCTTACCAGCCGCCGCTCTACCATCTCTACGCACCGACTCTACCCCACATCTCCAACCTCAGTCCACACCACTTCGCCCTCCACTCCTTCTTCATGAGTCCAAATATCAGAGAGGAGCTGCAGCGCAAGAACGAGGCTATCAGAGCTGCGCCTGTGCCTCTTCCTGATGCTCAGCAACAACAGCAGCAGCAGCAACAACAAGCGGACGGCGGGACAGGTCAACAGCGTTCCCTCAAGCCTCTTCCGGAAGAATTGCACGTCTACCACTCCCTCATCCCTCTCGAACCGCTCGGAGCAGCAGGCGCACCGTTAGCAGACATCCACCCTGCCCTCATCCCAGGCTCGTCTTCCTCCCTCTCCACGGACGCACGCGGACCGACGAGCATGGGCATAACATCCACCAGCACCATGTCGGGCGAACCCTCCAAAGTGTTTGGCTACCGGACGCATGTCTATCGAGCTATTTGCAAGTTGGATGGGAAGGCGTATGCGCTTAGGAGATTGGAAGGGTTTAGGTTGCAGTATGAGGCTGCTATTGCGCTTGTGGAGCGATGGAGACGGGTCAGGCATCCTGGGGTTGTGAGTGTGAGGGAGGCGTTTACTACGCGTGCATTTGGTGATTCTTGTGAGTGTTTTCTCTTGCGTTCGAGATTGGCCAGAGTGGGAGCAAGGGACAGCGAAGAACTGACAAGTTGACTGCGCTCTCTCTCCCTCTGTCGTACACAAACACAGCCATCGTGTTCGTAAATGACTACCACCCACTCGCGACGAATCTCCTTCGAGAATATCTTCATCCGAAACCACCCCGGATCGACCCTAGGACGAACCGATTACAGCCGGTCAATATGCAGATCCCCGAGAGGACGCTGTGGAGCTATATTGTACAGCTGGCAAGTGCGATTCGGGCTGTGCATCGGGCTGGGTTGGCGGTGCGATGTTTGGAGGCGAGTAAGGTACTCAAGACTGGCAAGAACAGGTAAGGTCTCTCCCCAAACTTTTCATTGGCAAACGACGCGTCTCAGTTGGGGCTTGCGCGGGAAATTGTGGTCTCAGCTACTGTTGCTCATCATGGCTTTCTTTCTGTCTACCCATTCTCAGGATTCGCATCGGAGGCTGTTCCATCTTTGATGTCCTGCAGTACGTACCCAATCAGCAGCCCGGCTCCGCAGGCGACAACCCCTCCTCCTCAGCGAACAAACTCGGCCGCCAACAAGCCGAAGATCTGTACGCGTTGGGCATTCTCGTCCTCCAACTCGCTACGAACTCCATGACGGCCACAGTCAACTCGCAGGCGATCCAGCGCTCCCTTGAGCTCGTGTTGAGGAATTACTCGATGGAGATGAGGGACGTTTGTGCGTGGTTGCTTGATGCGCGGCCTAGAGATGTATCTGGGGGTGGGAAGACGACTGCGGCGGCGTCGGAGGGAAGCGGTGCTGAGACTTATCGAACTGTTGCGCAGTTGGAGGCGATCTTGACGGGTCTCTCGCATCCGAGTGCTTCGCTGAGTGGTGGTAGTGGGGAATACGGAGCGGGAGTCGGCAGTAGTGGTGGAGCACGATCCCCTGTGGCGATGTCGAACTCGACCTCAGACGCGACAGGTTCCAGCTCCAATTGGCGACGGATGACTGTTGAGGCGGGTCCTTCTTCATCGAGGTCGACGATGGACAAGGAGGATTCCAAAAATGGTGGTGGTGGTGGTCAGTTGAACCCGAACCGGTGCGCTGAGGAGTTGGACGCTGCGCTGAATTGGGGGGATCTGTTGGAGGGAGAGTTGATGAGGGAGACGGAGAATGCGCGGTTGGTTAGGCTTGTTTGCAAATTGGGCTTGATCAACGAGAGGCCGGAGTGAGTACCCGACCCTGACATTTTGGGCGAGATCTACGCTGCGAAACCTCAGTTCTGATAAATTTTGGACTGACCGAGCTCCTTTCCCTGTCTTTTGCAGATTCGATCATGATCCGCGCTGGTCTGAGACAGGCGACCGATACATCATCAAGCTCTTCCGCGACTTTGTCTTCCATGCGGTCGACCCGGAGACGGGCCAGCCGGTCGTGGATCTCAGCTATATCCTGACGAACCTGAACAAGTTGGACGCGGGCAGCGATGAGAAGATCGTATTGACGAGTCGGGATGAGCAGAGTTGTTTGGTCGTCAGCTATCGTGATGTGAGTGACCTTTTTGAGTCCCTTCATTTGATGGAGAGGTGCTTACAATTCGTCTTCCACCACAGATCAAGAACTGTATCGAGAACGCGTTCCAAGACCTGGCACGACCGCGATGAAGGGGCGTCAGCCTTTGGGCTATCAAGATCAGTTGTCGAACCCGTTCCTGCGATTGATTCTGCACAGACACCTACCTCAGGGCACGGGCCGCTGGTACCCAAGTTCACTACGCACTTGCACGACGATCAGATGTATTCTTCTTTTCTTCTTCGGGCCTTTCCCCCTTTCGTAACATACAGAAGACGAACGACATACATACCCTTCCAGCGATGGCATGTGTGATGAGGAGAGCGTTGTGCATAGGAGTCGAGTTGCCGGCTCTCATTCTCATTCCTTCATTCCTTCCACCTTTCACAGCTCCAAATGAGAGTGTCGTGCGTACCACCACCATCAGCATCGCATCCAACAACACCTCGCTGGGGAACGAATGCCACGCTTCACCCCAACGCCTGCGCCGCGTTGTCCGCGCTGCAACGACTCCATCTTCGCCACTGAGCTCAAGCTCGGCCCCGCCTCCATCCCATACCACGCGCGCTGTCTGACATGCACTCTCTGCAACAAACGCCTGGACTCGACCTTGCTGCTCGAACACGAGGGCCAGCCGTACTGCAAGCACTGCCATGCGAAGCTGCTCGGCACTGGCGCGAACGGCTTCACGAGGGCTGTACCTCTCCAGCCGAGGAGTCCTGAGGCTGCTGGTGTGAGGGTAGGCGCGTTCTCGAGTCCGGGCAGTCCGCCTGCTGGGACCGCCTCTCCTACGGCAAAGCATCGCGCCACGTCGTCCGTCTCCTCCGTCGCGTCCTCATCGAGGGTCGCAGGGATAAGCAGCAGCAGTGTAGGCGGCGAAGGACCGTTCTCATCAAAGACGTCGGACGAACCGATGCGATTCTCCTTGTCTTCGGCGTCGTCCTCTTCCAAGCCTGTACCGGCTTATGGCGCTGTAGCACCCTCCAGCGGACGAGTCGTAGCTCCAGCCTTTGAGAACGAGGACGACGAGGGTGCGGAGTTCGGACCTGTTCCTACTCGTTCTCGCTCGGCCCAGCCGGTCGCTCAGTCGATGGACGACCTCGTCAACCAAGTGAACGGAATCACCATCCGACCTCGTGGAATCGGTGTCGTTCCCAGCCCTTCCGCAGCTCCTACGACCGCGCGACACGACGACGATGATCTAGAAGCAGCATCGACAGTTGCGACCGTCGGTACCATCGCATCATCAGGCCTTCCTCCACCTCGGAGACTGGCTCCGAACAAGCACGGGCCCACGCCTACGTACAAGACGGCACCCACGTACGGAGGTGGGACGAGCGGTGTCTCCAGACTCGGCTTGGACTCTAGTATCTCGGCTGCGGCGGGGGGCACGCCGCTTTGCGCTCGATGTGCGAAGCCAGTCTGTAAGTCCTTCTTTCCCCCTTTCCTCCTCTCGCCGCTCTCATCTCGGATTGAACATCTGACAATTCTGCTCTCTATGGCCCCTCTTCTCTAATCCCCCAACCTCCAGACTTTGCAGAGCAAAAACAAGGAGCAGGTCGGAGATGGCATCGCGCCTGTCTCCGCTGCGACGGCTGCTCCACCATTCTCGAATCGGGCCGGTTAGAGGAAGGACCCGCGGACGGGGCGGAAGTGGCCACCATGCTCAACCCTCGAGGAGGGAAAGGGGCAAATATATGGTGTAAGAACTGCTATGCCAAGGTGTGTGAATGCTCCGTCCATCCTTAGCAACCCCTCGTAGCCTGGCTGATCATCGTTTCTGTGTGTCCCCCTCCCAACTGCAGCACTTCGGCCCCAAGGGTATCGGAGTCGGAATGTCCGTGCCAGAGTCACTCACCCGATGAAGTGCCCAGCGTGGCCCTTCTTACACTCCATCCAACCATTCAAATGCAAAGCGCGGTGTCCTAGCAGACGCTTTCGTCAATCTCTACAACCATTGGCCTGTGCACAAACCAGGCTCCCAAGCAACGAAGTGCTCTTCCGTACATACGCTCCACAAGAACATTCGAGTCCAACATCGTTGACACTGGTTTGCGAAGGGAACTGAGCAGGTAAGACAAAGCAGAGGGTAGGAAGGGAGTTAGCCAAGAAGGGAAGGAAACAGCCAATAGAACAATAACAAGGACGAGGGGCACACAGCTTGTGAAGGAGAGTGAGAAGAGAGAAGAATCGGAATCCACATTCAAGAAGGGAAAGAGGCGAGAGAGAAACAGAAGTGGAAACATAAGAAAAACATACTGCAGAAAAGAGAAAGCGCACCCATGGCAATTCGAAGGGGGGAAGTTCAAAGATTGAAGGTCTGTGAAGCCGCGTCGCGTGTCGATATGTGTGGGAAGCCCTCACAGCCATTGACATCAATACTCCCCCTCTCCACTGCCACCACCACCAACAGGCGGAGCCACCATTCCACCACCCATCATCATCATCGTCCGTTGTCCGTGTCCATGTCCATCACTCTCGCTGCTGCCCATAGCAGAGGCCGCTCCGGACCCCGCCATCAAGACAGAGGACATGGCACCTAACTCCTCCTCCGCGTTACTAATGTCCATCGGACTATGTCCCACAAGCTTGTGGCCATGCGTCCCACCGCCCAGCCCAAGTATCCGCTCCGCATCTGACTCGTTGTACGACAGCGAATTCCGATTCGATCGTTGGCCTGATGGAGAGGTCGATAGCGACGTTCCTCCGCCCGTCCCTGGCCCTGAAGCCGTTGCGGCCGCAGCAATGGCAGCCTGCACCTGCTGTGGACTCGGCATCGACGACGCCTCTTGAGCGGCAGCCATCTGCATCGCCAACTGGTGAGTCGCCCCGTCACCACCCGAGTGTAGCGTCGTACCGGCAATCCACGAGCCGCGATTCGGGTTCCGCCCTGCTTTGCGTGGACCAGGCGCCATCAAGCCGCCTGCAGGCGAAGCCGGTCCCATCGAGTTTCCGCCTGTCGAAGCACCCACAGGAGGTGGGCTAAGCTGACGTTGGATCGCAGCCTCGGCTGCTGCAGCAGCAGCCGCGGCAGCCGCCTCGTTGGCCTCTTCGTCCTCAATCGTCAGCGGCGCGCGCCCGCCAGCGGCGTCGGTGAAGAACACGTAGTCGAACTCCGTCAGGAAAAGTGCAAACACACCCGCCGGTATCGCAAGGGTCGGCGAGAATACGATGCCAACGTTCCGCATCGTCATCTTGTTCACGTCCGCGTGCTGAATAATTTTGATCAGACTGAAGGCAGGGGTCACAGTATCGAGGACGTGTCAGTCAATCCCGTCTTTTTGAAATGGCAAGCAACACCGAGAGACACTCACTGGCTGCAAAGTGTTCTCAACACCGAGTAATTTGCTAATGGAAGCATGCACACCAATCGACCCAACTCACGAACCCGATCTCTCCGATCCGGCACGTCGTTCACCCTCAAGAACTCGAAGTGCAATTCGCGCGTCAACACGCTCTCCGGCAGCTCGCGCAGGAACGTCTTGAGTAAGCCAGCCACTGCATGGGGGTCGTAGTCCTCGGCGCCGGGAGCGAGCAGATCAACATCGCCTACAGTGTTGAACCGGTCTTTGAGGTTCTTGATCACCGCTGATGAACCCGAGAGCCGATAAATACCCTCCTCCTTGTACGCCTGTTTGCGCTCGAGGTACTCAATGCACCGATACACAACCGATGGCAATCCCAACCCTTCACTCGCACTGGAGACCGCAATCGCTTCCGCAAGGGGCACGGCAAACACAGCTTTGGGTGCTTCCTGATGCTGGCGTCCAAGTCCGTGGCTCCCGCCCTTGTCCGAATTGCCAAAGCCACGGAAGCCTTGCCAGAAGCGCTTCTTCTCCGAGTCCTTCTCCTTACGATCACTGACTTCATCCTCTATCCCAGCACCTGAACCACCGGTAGTACCACCGCTCCCAGGACCGCCCCCATTCCGCGCAGCACTAGCCGCACTGGAGCCCCCAAACTTATAGCCCTGCGGAATGGGCGTACCATTCATCGGACCCGAGATCGTAGCCTTGTTGTGTCTGAGCGGCGAGGATGCCGAGGCGATGGACGCTGCAGTAGCCGAAGAAGTAGGAGCCAGGGACAACGACGACGACTCATGATGACCCAGATTGGTGACGGAACCAGAGGCAGTCGTCCCGCTCAGCCCACCGCCTACACTGGTATTGCCAGCCAAGGAACCGCCCGCCCCACTGGTAGCGTCCGTCGACATCGAACGCCCAGGTCCGCCCATCCGAGCAGCAGTAGCTTCGTAACCTCCGTGAGTCTGCTGTGAAGACGTCTGAGCATACCCTCCTCCTCCGTATCCATGACCGTGGCTCTGCGCATATCCATGCCCATGACCGCTATCCGAGGGAAGATTCGTACTTGCTCCAACGCCTCGTGGGGAGTACGTCGTCGGCCCGAACCGTAGTGCGTTCCCGCAGATGAGGATGACGGTACATTCTTGCCGTGCCCTAACAAACCGAGGCCAGGAGCTGTCCCCGCACTTCCGTGCCGCGCAGCAGCGCCAGAAGAAGGTCCGGTCGCAGAATTTCCAGCTGAAGTGTTCCACGAATGATGCGCCGGGCTGCCCGTCGTCGTGGTGCTGACGGGACTCGACAGCTCGTAGGGCGCCGATCCGGACACGTTCGTGTTGATCGAACCGGACTGGTTTTGCTGCTGCACACTCTGGTCCATCGCAGGCAAGCCTACGTTATTGTTCAGCGGTGAACCCGGATGAGAAGCATGACTGCCACTGTTCCCAAGCACAGGCGCAGGTTGAAGATAAGCAGCAGCGGCCCCGGCACCGGCGTTCGAAGCCGCCTGCTGTTGAGGCTGCGAACTATGACCCTGACTCGGAGCCGTAGACGACGAGCCGGACACTTGCGCCGCCTGCGTGTCCCGGTGCGCAGCATCAATCGCACGCACGAGCACGTCGACCCACTCATCTCGTTCCCGATCATTCTCGGCACAGAGCACATGTCGGACCGTCTGCATAGCCGACGTGGTAGCAGCCCAGTTCCCGTCCCCGAACCTGCTGCCCCAGCCGCAGACAACGTAGCACCCAACCCGCCGCCGCCGCCGCCAGCACTCGACCCATAACCAGACGCCAGGCTACTCATCGTCCCACTACTCGCCAACTCGCCGTTGTTGTTCCCGTTCACAGGACGACGTTCGAGGATGAGGAACGCATGTCGGTACGAGTTCTCATCCATGTCCGAGGCCGAATTCCGCTGTTGTCGGCCAATCTCAGCACCAACAATGTTGATCGTCCCAATCTGCGGACCGCCGAGGTACTCGTAATAGTCGAGGCGGAACGGCTGCTTTTCCGACGAGCCCGCGTTCGAGTATGAGCCGGCGGAGTCGGTGGGCGGAGTAGGGTTGCGGAGACGGTAGTATCGCGTCACCCAACGGCCAGGGTTCAGTCCCTTCTTCGTCAGGAAGCCTTCTTTCTGCAGCGCGGCGGGATCGATTGTACGGGGACGCGCGACGTCCGTGCAAAAGAAGGTACAAATGTCGTCCTTGTCCGGCAAGGAAAGAGTCATAAGTTTTTGAAGATACGTCTCGACGACCGTCTGTTCCAAAAGAAGATGGTAAAAATCCGTCAGTTTCAGTGTCCCTACGACAGAAAAGAGAGAATAGAGGCAGTATCCTCGGGGGAACGTACCTTACGCTGATCCACCCGACTGGGAGCATGATCAACAAACAGACCCTGATCCGGCAACTCAGCCAACTTCTTCGTAGCACTCTTCCCATGCTTCTGCCTCAGCCTCGCATCCAACCCAGCCAAGTCCGATATTGTCTTCTCAACAGTCCACTTCATCGGCGGATAATCGCCCAAAAGAACTCCCTGCGCGTTGGAAGGTGGGGGTGGACCCCAATGAGAAGGCGCAACGAGGATCGTGACCGCAATCTCGAAATAGACCGTCTCCCGCCCGCGCTCGATGACGCGCAGACGCGAGCTGGGAACATGGATCGCCGTGTTGTTCGTCAACGTGGCCGAATCGAGACGGGGTGCAGACGAGGACGAGGACAAGAGCGCAGCTTGAGCAATGGCTTGGCCGATATCTTGCGCCTTTTGACGGCCGTTACGACCGGTGCTGCCCGTGGGACTACCGATGCTCGTCGAAGCTACGCCTGCTGCGGCTTGGAGGAGTGCGGAAGCTTGGGCTTGAGCGGAATAAGCACCGGATAGAGGGGACGTCGGGGAGTCCCGGTGTTGCTGTTGTTGCTGATGGTACTGATACTGCTCAGATGGCAGCCCTGCGGTACGCGAGCGAGGCGAAAGGGGGAGTTGCTGAGGGTGCCTCCGTGGGGAGGACATGTGACCG
Organism: Tilletia indica; assembly: GCA_001689995.1. NCBI lineage: Eukaryota > Fungi > Basidiomycota > Exobasidiomycetes > Tilletiales > Tilletiaceae > Tilletia > Tilletia indica. The sequence goes on from MAPW01000124.1 coordinate 73,503, forward strand.
CCAGCTCCGACACCTGTCATGTTGTGCTGTGCGCCACCCTGATGTTGCTGCTGCTGTTGCTGCTGCTGTGGTTGCTGGTGGTGCTGGTGATGCTGATTCTGCAACGTCTTCTGCGTCTGCTGTGGCGTCTGTTGCAACGAATTGCTCATCTCATCATTCACCGCATGGATCGGCCCAAAATTCCGACCGGCCGAGATGGCCTGCTCACCGTGCCCACCAAGAGCAGTACCGTGCCCAGCATCACTATCATCCACAGCAGCGTAGGACTCTCCGGTGCTCTCTGTGCTCGATCGGCCATCAACACTTTCACCTCCTCGAGCCAAGCCCGTACCGGCAGCGGCAGCGGCGCGACTGTGCCCGCTGTGTTGCATTTGAGGACCACTTGATCCGTTGTTGGGACTGGCTGTGGATCCTCCTGTGCCGGTGCTATGGTGTTGCTGACTGGAGTTCGAGGAGGAGGATGGACCAGCAGAAGAGCCGAGACCGATGATGGCGGCACCTCCGATAGCCTGTGCTTGAGCCTGAGCAGCCATGCGCTGCTGCATGATGTTCTGCGCACGCGCTGCTGCTGCCGCTGCTGCTTCCTGTTCAGAAAGCGTCTTGTTGTTGTTATTGTTGTTGTTCAGCATGCCTACTGCCTGGGCAAGACTGGCGTGAGAAGCAATCGTATTCGGGGACATGGCGTCTGCAGAGGCATACTGACGCGACTTAGGAGTCAGACCGGCGTCGTGAGCAGAGGTAGGGGACATCGACGCTTGAAGACTGCTCGTGTCGAAATGAGATCGATGGGCGGGTGCGGTAGCGGGTACTGTGCCGGCCAAGGGTGAGCCGCGTGAAGTAGCCGGTCCGACCGAGCCCGGAGGCGAAGTCATCGATAACCGCGCTCTCAAAGAATCGTTCTCCTTCCTGAACTTCTCGACTAAAGTCCACAGCCGGGCGTTGTCGGAGGAGAGTTTGGCAGCGTCGAAGCTGAGACTGTTACGGTTTGCGAGGATGTTTTCGAGTGCCTGTCGGGGATCGTTGGAATAGTTTTGGAGAGCCTGTGCGAGGGTGATGGGCTGATATGTGATTTTCAGACCCTGGTTCGTCACATCGCTAGCGGATGCGGAGGGGGGCGTGCGGGTCCCGACCTCGGATTGCGCCAGCTCATCGTGGTGGTGGTTGCTGTGATGTGACTGGGACATGGTTGCGCGGCGATGGGGAAAGGATTACTTGTGAGAGAGGTAGAATAATCGAAGCTGACTGTCTGCTGGTGGCCGCTGCTGATGCGCCAGAGTCCGTCCGCTATCACCGCTCAGGAAGGGAAGCAGAAGAGAAAGAGAGACTGCGCTTCTTGGTGCGTCTGAAGTGCTCGCAAGTGGAGACGCTCTGAGCTGGATCTTGATCCGATTAACGTCCTACAGCTGGGGGGGGGGGGGGGGGGGGGGGGGTTCTGCAGATGCGGATGGGGGTCAGCTTCCAGAGCAAGACAGTCAGAGGTAGAGGAAGCGAATCTCACCTTCTCCTCAGCGCTACGTCTGTGCGAGTTTGAGGATTCGGGAGGTCCCTGTATGTGGTGGGGTAAGGCTCCTTTGATTTACAGGTGGCCACTGGGAAAAAGCCGTGAGGTCCGTCCCTGCCGATAGATGTGTTGAATACCGAGCGGGCGAGCGGCGAGAAGGGGAGAGTCTACCTGGAACCAATCTGCCTTCGACCTCGGGCTTATTGTTGAGGGTTGCAAAGGCGCAGCGCAGACAGGTATCGCCAGGAGCAAGTGTGTGCATGTAGTAGAAGAGAGCCTTCCCCCTCCAAGCCAGATCGCGAATCTGAGATCCCAGACCATCCACCCGTTTCCCACTGCTGAACTGCATGGAAACGGACAGTGAACGGTGCATCATCTCACCGGCAACCTTGTCTGCTTTCGCTACAGGTCCAAGAGGCAAGAAGAGGCAAGGGGCGGGCAAAGGCCAAAGAGACGGGCAAGTGCCTGTGGTGTATAGAAAGGGTATGCATTCGATAAGGGCAGAGTCCAGCTGCCCTCATGCCTGACCAAGTCGAACAAGCACACTCTCACTCGCCGCCTTCGCAAGTCGATTCATCACCGCCAGCCCAATCCCATCATCAGCCAGAGCCTCCACCACAATCAGATCACATCCCCGCACCTCTTCTATCCCCGCTCCTTCGTCCAGTACTCGAAGACCTTCAAACAGTCGTTGTGCTGCCGTCTGTAGATCGTCCTTCGTCCCTAATGAGAACGGCTGGATTTGAATCTTCTGCGAGGAGTAGTGTTCTTGTGCTGTGGTCTTGTCATCGTCGTTGCTCAGAGTGAAAGCTGGACCGAGAGGGTCGGCGTCCTTGCCAGACGCAAGCCATCTTCGGACCTCGCCTTCGTCGCCAGAGAGAAGGTCGTCGAATAGACCTGGATCCACCAGACTCATCAACCCAACTGTGAAAGTGGAAGAGTCGTCCTTCCGTGTAGCCGCTCGCTCCCGAATGAGCTCTGCCAGTCCGATTGCCGGTCTCGTGGGATCCAATGGCGGGGCAGAGAAGGGCAGTCTCGAGGAGGAGGATGTCGTTAAGTCGGTCCCAGAGTGACGAGTGCCGACGGCGAGAAGGACAGGTGCGGTAGGGGAGTAATGCCGATACTTCATCCCCGGTGTAGTCGGGTTCGTCTCCAACGTACTCGACCGAGCCATATCCTTCCCATACACCCTCAATCGAACACCTTCCCCTGTACGCCGCCCCCCGTCAGTCTCCTCTCCCGACAACAGAAGCCCATTCTCCCGAAGACAGTCTGCCAGTTGCTCAACTGTGACCCCGCCCGGTCGGAGGACCCTCAACTCGCCAGGTGCAGAGATCCCATCAACGACAGTACTCTCCACACCCACATCCGCAGCTCCTCCATCCAAGATATATCGAATTCGTCCCCTGTCCCCGTCCCCCTGCCCATCTGACTGACCCCCTAGATCCCGCATGACATGCAACGCAGTCGTCGGCGATGGTTTCCCACTCGCATTGGCGGAAGGTGCAGCGAGGGGTAATCCACTCCTTGCAATGAGAGCTCTCGCTAGTGGGTGCGATGGCATCCGTATAGCGAGAGTCGGTTGACCGCACGTCACTTCCGGGGGAACTTTCCATCGAGTCGTCGTTCCTAGTCTTGATTCGTTCGAAGTAGTATCGGAGAGGGAGAAGAGGAGGGTGAGAGGTCCTGGCCAGAATCGACGGATCAGAACATCGTAGACCGTCCGCGTGGTATCTTGTCCACCAGCCTCGCCCTCGCCCCGAGTCCGTTCCACCGACGTATCTTCAGAGGTCCCACCGCGAAGAGAGGGGACCAGTTTCCTCAGCATCTCCAGATCGCTCACATGCACGATTAGAGGGTTGTCCGCCGGTCTCCTCTTGGCCGCATAGATCTTGCGAATGGCACTGGGATCAAGTGCATTAGCACCGAGTCCATAGACTGTCTCTGTCGGGAAGGCCACGAGCTCGCCCGCTTGAAGATGGGCTGCACATCTGTCGAGGGATTCGTTTGTTTGCGATGAGTTGACTTGGACTGTGACTTGTTCGAGTGAAGGGGTGAAAGGGAGGAACGTGATATGTCCTGCCGAATGATGCTCTGTCTTGAGGATCTCGGTCTTGAAGTAGGTCTGCTGTCTCTCTGCTGAGCTGGCTGAAGTCGAGTTCAGGCTGAGAGCGGTCCTTTTCAGCAGGCCTGTACTCTCACACAGCGGAGCCCGGAGCGACATGCGAAGTACAAAGCTAGGGTTGAGGTGGGTTCAGAGGAAGTCTAGTGGTGATGGTGATCGTTGTTGACAGTCAGAAGAAAGAACTTTTCCGCTTGTCCTTCGCATGTCATCGGCATTTCCAACCGCATCCCACCATCATTGCCAGGAGGAAGACGACCACCACCTCTTGCTGCACTCACAATGTCAAGCTCATCGAGATCCACAGCGTCTACTCTGCGCACAACTCCCGCCTCATTAACATGGTCAACAAGCTTCTCTCTCAGTCCAGCCAACGCAGCCTCCATCCAACGACTACGCTCGACCCCGTCATCCCCCTCCGCAGTCTTCGATCGCCTCTCACACAAAGCACAGGCAGCCGTGGCCATCTTCATCTATGAACAGCCATACCTCAGCTCTGGAGATGCTGTTCCAACACCTATCGACTGGTTCCCTCCGAATTCACGACCGAACCTCGCTGCTCCTGCCACCAGCACGACAGGTGGCGGTGAGCAGCGAGAAGAAGCTCGAGTTCTGCATGTAGTCATGACTACTCGCGCACTGCATCTACGCTCCCACCCAGGTCAAGCCAGTCTGCCGGGGGGTAAGAGGGAGACGAGTGACCCTTCCATCGAGCATACTGCCTTCAGAGAGAGCATGGAGGAGATCAACATGAGCGGGTGGGACTCTCTTGGCAAGGATGTACACTGGTTGCACACAGCTCCACCACGTAAGTTCACTACCCCCTTCTTCCCTTTGACCGCCTTGTTATCGCTGATTTCAAAAAAAAAAATCTGTCTCGCAGTGCTAAGCAAGACCTGCCTCCTCGTCCACCCAATCATCTTCTTCCTCTCCAACCCTTCCAAAACACTCCCCACCCTCCGCGCAAATCCTTCCGAAGTATCAGCCCTCTGGTCCGTGCCTCTCTCCCTCTTCCTAGCCTCCACCCAACCGACCTCGCTCCTCCCCACCGGCTACACCCTCGCCGATCCCAGCAAAGTCGACACCCACCGCCCACCCAACATGCACTGCGCACATACTCAGAAGTACCCTGGCTCCTAGGCGCACCCTACCGCTTGCACAGATTCCGCTCGTCTCAGCAACTCATCAAGGGCCTCACTGCTGATATCTTGATCGGGACAGCATCGCGTGCGTATGGGTGCCAACCGCGATTTGAAGTGCGGGCGCAGGGACAGATGGAATGGGATCGGATGGTCGACGTCATCCTTACTCGGCTTAAGGAAGGGCGGAGGGGTGAGACGAGGTGGGGGGATGGGGAGAGTGGGGATGTGCAGGGTAGCACAGAGGCGTTTGAGACGATTGTCGGCGTAGACCTACGTGGAGATGGAGAGGAGGAAGTCATCTTGGATCAGGATCAGCACAAGGGAGGAAAGGCAGGCGTAGAGGATAATGCAGAGGCGCTCGCTTCGTCGCTGCAGTCCAACGAAGGGTTGCGGCAGATGTCAGCTTGATTCTCTTCCCTGGAAATAGATGCATGACTGGAAATATGCATGATTTGGGACGGAAGATCAGTCTCGCTCATGTGGAACTGGCAACTCAACCTCTTCGCAATTGCATCAAGCGGCATGCCTCCACTCTAGTGCGCGAGGACCAAGCCTTTCTACTGCCGTCTCTCATCAGACATCGCACTGACATCGCTAGAGCTGTGTTTTCGGAAAGTTTTGCAGGATGCGAAGGTGCAGGGCAAAGTGCAATACAATTTGGGGGTCTCGTTGGGCAGCCCGGGCGTGCGGGCGACGGAGGCGCATATGCGGTCCGACGAGACGGGACCTGGCCTGAATCCGAAGTCCTGCTGCTGCTGATGCTGATGCCGCTGCTATCTTGTACTTCCGCCCTTTCCTTCTCTGAAGAGCACATGCTTCTTGACTGCAGAGCGAGAGATTCAGAACTTTTGAGCAATGGGCGTGACATGAAGGGAGGCGGGGGTTCAGGAAGACGGGACAAAGACTCACCCACAGGGTCGTACTTCATCATCGAGAGCCGATCGGACACGCGCAGACGGGTTGTGGTGTAGATGAAGCCTGTGCCTGCTGAGGAGACCAGTCGGGCGATGACGACGCTGTGGGTGAGGAGGAGGTATGTCAGCGCGGGAAATAGGTGCGCATGGGAGCAGCAAACCAGACATACCGTGCCTTGGCCTTGCCCGCCATCGTCAGAGAGTTTCTATCTGGGAGAGTAGTTGCTTGAGCGCGAGGATGGAGGAGGCAATCTTGAAGGAAGGCAGCGAAAGGAAGCTGCTGAAGGAGAGTCTCATTGGAGTCTCATACAGCTTGAAGACTACAGAAGGGTCTCACTCACTCCAACACCTTCCCCACCACCTCCCCCACCTCCAACCCAGCACAGACCTCAACCTCGACTCTCACTCTGCACAACACACACACACACACTCCTCGCCCAGTTGGAGCAAAAGAGAAATGTCAACAATCGCCCACTCACTGCGGGACTACCGCTCTCCAACCCGCTCCCAGCTCTTCGCCCAATTCTTCAACCTGCCCAACACAGAATCAGCCATCGACGAACTACCCGCCATCCTCTCCCTCTCCAACCCAGGAACTTCACCCGAGAACGAAGAAGATCAAGTATATGCAGGTCGTCTCACTTTGACACAGCGCTTCTTGACGTTTGCCAGTATCGATCGGAGGAGTTGTCGTATGAGCTTGCCGCTGTATTGCGTTAGGAGGGTCGAGAGGTTGAATGCGCAGCGAACAGCCGTCTTTGCGCTGGGAATTGTCGTCTGGCACGGCATGAAGATCGTGAGTAATTTCCCTTCAATCCCTTCCTCTCTTCTCCTTATCTGTACTCAATCCCTGTCTCTCCACCTGCCCAGATTGTCCAACTAAATGCGCTATCGACACAATGCGAGGCATTCTGCTCCCTCCTGCGCGACAGTCTCCGCGCACAACTAGGCGTCATGAAGACTCTCAAACACTTCGTAGAATCCTGCCACTCCGAATGGCTCATCAAGATTACCGCAGCAGACGACGGCAAGAGCAAAGCTATTGCAGCAGCACCAGCAGTAGCAGCGGAGAAGGGCGATGGAGGGAAGTTTGTGGATCCAGATGGACCGGGGGAACCACTCAAGTTCACGGATGATGGGAAGACGATGGGCAAATACCATGCTGGACTGGGTGTCACCTTTAAGTTCCCTGGTGATCCACGGAAGTGAGTCCTAAACCGCTGCATCACTCTAGACCCCATCGTATGCTGATCATCTCATCGGACGGGCGACCCCGCCTCAGATTGCGAGAGAAATCGAAAATGAAGCTCTGGCGGGATTACCTGGGTGGTAAGCAATCCGCATGACGCTCCCCTCCCGCGCTGAACGTCCGAGGAAAGCTCACCATGCAAACCCCTCTATTCACAGCACACGGTCGAAATCTAACCCTAATCCGCTACCCACAATTCCTCCGCCTCGTTCAAGTCGGCCTCCCCAACCGTCTCCGCGGCGAACTCTGGGAACTAACCTCAGGCTCCATCTTCGCCCGTTTCGCAAATCAAGGCGAGTACGTCGCCATCTTGAAGAAGTATGAGGGTCGGGTCAGCACGAGTACGGAGGAGATTGAGAAGGATTTGAATCGGAGTTTGCCGGAGTATGCGGGTTATCAGACGGAGGAAGGGTTGGGGGCGCTTAGGAGGGTGTTGACGGCTTATAGTTGGAAAAATCCGGAGTTGGGTTATTGTCAGGCGATGAATATTGTGGTGAGTTTATCATTCAGCTGCTCAACCTGGACGCCAAAGGGTTTTGATCTCACGTTTCCATTTTTCTGTTTCCTTCCTTCACAGGTTGCGGCAATTTTGATGTGAGTTCATGTGCTGGTTATGTCAAGTCTTTTGTACGAATAGCCATACTGACGAGGGTGTTGTTCGCTCAACAGTTATATGTCGGAGGAACAATGCTTCTGGCTATTGGACATGCTTTGCGAAAGGATGCTTCCAGGATACTACACGTATGTGCCGATACTTTGGTTGCTCCTCAAATCATTCCTAGAGAACTAAATTTCTCCCATCTCACAGACAATCGATGTCCGGCACCCTGCTCGACCAAAAAGTCTTCGAACACCTCGTTCAGCGCTCCCTCCCCATGATTCACGACCACTTCGTCTCCGCCGACATCCAACTCTCCGTCGCATCCCTGCCCTGGTTCCTGAGTCTGTACATCAACAGCATGCCTATGATCTTCTCCTTCCGAATCGTGGACTGTTTCATGGCGATGGGTCCCAAGGTACTCTTCCAGATCGGCCTGGCCATTCTCAAGATCAATGGCGAGGCTTTGTTGCAAGCCACGGATGATGGGGCCTTCATCAACGTCATGAAGAGCTACTTCAAATCTCTGGAAGATTCTGCCCACCGAATTCGCCGAACCCTCGTCATCGACAGATCACCAACTTCCAGGAGTTGCTCGTCGTTGCCTTCCGCGAGTTTGGGATCGTGACGGATGAGACGATTGCGAGTGAGCGGAGGAGGTTCCGGCAGGAGATCGTGCAGGATATTGAGCTGTTCGCGCGGAGGAGTGCGATTCGGAATTTGAGGGATCTGGGCAGCTTTTCGAAGGACCAAGTGTGAGTTTTTTCATATATTCGAGGCGGAGTTGGTCAGGGTGAAAAGACGCTCACTCACCTTTTTCTACTCATGTCGGGCAGGGGTCTGATCTACGATCAAATGGTCGAATCGATCTACCGAGCGCGTCATGCGCCTTCCACCCCCTCAGACGCGGTGGACAACCCCAACGGCTCTTCGACCTTACCGACGAACAACGACTCTGACCCAGCTTCTACCGCCCCGCCGGATCTCGACTACAAGGAGATGCGGATCGACCTAAAGACCTTCCGACTCTTCCTGGGCGAGGTAGCCACCTGGGCCCGGGACGAATACGTAGTCTCGAACGGACTCCAAGCGCGAATCGAGCGTAAAGTTCCCGAACATGAGACGGTGACTCGGATTTTCAAGGCGTGGGATGTCGAAGAGCGGGGCAGTCTGAGTTTGCAGAATGTGGTTTCGGGTTTGAATGGGATTATGTTCAATGCGGAGGATGTGATGACGAACATTGAGTGGTTCTTTAACGTGCATAGTGGGGGGAAGCAGTACCTCACCAAGGACGAGGTGCTGAGGGTCAGTGAGAGCTTGTTGTTTAGTGAGTTTGACCTCCTTCCCTCTGGCATTTGGATGGGGTTGAGTGCTGACCTCTTACGGCCATTTGCCTACCTTCAGTCTTCCGCAACGAGCCTGAGGACGGTTATCTTGGTGCCGTGTCTGGGCTGATCAGCGCCGCCTTTACGATGGAGCACATGTTGTCGAATGAGAAGCAGGACGGCGGTGGTGGGTCTCCTATGAAATCATGAAATCGTAGAAAGGACTTCATTCGCATAGTTGCTGTCACCATCTGAACTATGACTTCCTATTCCTTGAGAGACGCTACGACACGATTGACCACGTAGCGAGTGACTTTTGATGCTCTCGGAAGAAAGGAAACCAAGTGGGGAACTTCCTCCATACCCGTGATTATGATGGATTGTCTGGATTTGTGAAGAAAGTGAGTAGTGAGGAGCAGGAGGAAGACTGGGGCTTATTACGCACTCCCCGCCGGACCGCCAATCCGACCGAGCGCAGCCCTGCGGCGGGGCGAGCTCAAGAGGGCGATGACCACGCACGAGGTTGCGAAGGTGACGAAGCGGAAGAATGCCTGGCGGGAGACGAAGCGTTCTTGTTCGGACGTGCGGGCGGAGCTGGTTAGGAAGAAGAAAGGGTAGACAGGGATAGAGAGTTTGGGGGAAAGGGGATATTTGGAAGGGGTGGGGAATAAGGGAGAGTTTGGGAATGAAGAGGGAAGAAGTTGTGGACGGAAAGAGCGTCAGACAGCGACGTACACTCGATACACCTTCAGAAGTACTCACGCAAATATTCTCCGCAAGTTGGGAAGACTTGGGAATGCCATGATTGCGCCTGGAGAGAAGAAGGTCGGAAGCCGCAGTCCTTCCTTCCTCTTGAGTGTCGAGCTACGAGTTGGGACTGTCTGTTGTGGTGTGAAGGATCGTCGAATATGAGTCACACATGGGACGTGCAGCATGTCTGTCGCTTCCCACGCTCTCCGTCGATCCTAGCGACTTCCTTCCTTTCTCACGTCGAACCAGATGCCAGGCTCCAGCAGTCACTTGATCCTGTACAGCCTGTAGTACCAGTCTATCGTACATACTATAAGCCCCCAAGATGCCGTTCAACAACGATCTCACTCGTCTCTTGAAGATCACCTCTCCCATCGTGTTGGGCCCAATGGCGAACGCGTCCGGCGCAGAGCTCGCAGCCGCCACCACCCTCGGAGGCGGCTTTGGCCTTCTCGGAGCGGGCTATTGGAGTCCCGAGACAGTCAAGGATCAAATGCAGACGGCTCGAGCTCTCATCGAGGACGATCAGACTGAAAACGGCCAGCAATGCACGAAGAAGGTCAAGAAGAACAACCTCCGTCAGCCGTTCGGAATCGGATTTCTCGTCTGGCGTCTTTCGAAGGCTCATGGTGAAGACGTGTCCAGTCTGGCCGACATAAATGCATCCGCTCGGACTACGGAGGGCGTCTATAGTCCCGCCGTGGAGAGTGTCGAGGCGGCTCTCCGTGCTCGACCGAAGGCGATCTGGCTCAGCTTTGGCGAACCGGACGATCTCGTAGCCTGGGCAGACTTCATCCGTCGAAGAGATGCTCAGCTCTCTGTCGAGCTCAGGGCCGAGAACGGGGACGAGGAGGAAGAAGAAGACCCGCTCGTGATCATGGTTGGAGTTGGGAATGAGGAACAAGCACGACATGCCGTCGAATCGATCGGCTGTGACATCCTCGCTGTCACAGGTAACGAAGCAGGCGGACACGGACTGGCCGCCTCACCCAGTCTCTTCACCCTCTTCCCACGCGTCGCTCATATTCTCCCTTCCCTCAAGCCGCGGGCGGACGTCAAGACAGCCTCACCACAGCCGATCCTAATCGGAGCAGGCGGTCTGTCATCCGGCGCTTCGCTCGCTGCGCTCTTGGCGCTCGGAGCTCAGGGTGCGGTCTTCGGGACTCGCTACCTCCTCACGCCCGAAGCGACCTACACCCCAGCTCAAAAGGACCTCCTCAAATCTCTCGGCGACGTTCCCTCTTCCTCAGACTCCGCCAAAGAGAATCCGACCGGCGACAACCTGACTCTACGAACCATGGCCTTCGACGATGCGCGGAACACCCTCGACTGGCCCGCGGGTGTCGATGGACGGGGTGTACGGAACCAGACGGTGCGCGAGTACGAGCAGGACCCGTCTGACGCTTCGCGAGAGGCACGGCAGAAGCGTTTTGCACAGGCCGCGGAGGAGAAGGATGTCGAGCGATTGGTGACCTGGGCGGGGACGGGGGTGGGAGTCATGCGTGATATTATGCCAGCGAAGGAGCTCACCCGGCTTCTGACTCGGGAGGCAGAGGAGGCATTGCGACGGGCACAGAGCCAGATCGTATGAGAGGGAGCCAAGGGGCAACGACATCCCGCTACTGTATCAAACTGAGTCAACTTTCAACTCGCTGGTTTCAATCAATCAAGAAGAGAGCAATCCAGATTCTGACCTAAGCTGACCTGGACGGTCGGCATATTGTTCGCACAAAGAGAAGGTATGAATTGAGTCCCGCTCGTAGTCTATTCTGTGGGCCTCTTGCCAAGCAAGAAAATGTATGTACAGTCGATCATGGAAGAAGGTAGAGCAGTGCCACTCCCTTATTGAGCGAATAATTTATACGGGAGCATCGCTCCTACGCCTTCATCTTGGGAAGCGGTATTTTGGCGGCCATCTCTGGCGGCATCCGCTCGATCGCCAGCGCGATAAAATCTTCAGTTTTGACGGATCAATCTTGCGCGCTGATGGCCACGGGCGGCCTTGACGCTGCGAGTTGATTTTAAGGACCTCGACATCGCTCTCCCCAGATTCTCGCAAGTATTTGGCCAACACCTCTGCAGCCTTCGGCAGGAACCTGCACCCCAGTCTCGCCGGACCCAGGGGTAGGTTATGATTGCTAGCAAATTGCTCGGCTCTCATTGCTTCCTTGAAGATTTGCATGGGAAGACCGAAGAGCGAGCCAGGAAGGTAGTCGGGTCCATAGAGCACCTGCATTTCATCGTGAAGAGCCTCTTGGATCATCTTGAGGACCTCGAGACACCGCAGGTTCATCGACAGGTAGTCAAATCGCCATTGGAACCCCTCCCGGTCCAGCGTAGACTGGAGAAGGTCCAAAAGTTCAAGCGGTTCCAGCTCACGGGCAGAGCCCCGCTGTTTTCCTGAACGTGGCAGGCCGTCTCGCTTCCTAGCCTCTTCCTCGTCACTGACCGCCATGTCGTTGAGGACCGTTTTGAAGTTGCTGACGTCCAGGGGTGTGTAGTGCTTGATTCCGAGAACGGCGACGAATCTGTCTTTCAGGAGTTTTGGTGATCTTCCCCTGTTCCTCGAGATACGTCTTTGTATCGCCTGCCACCTTTCGTTGCTTTATTTTGACGGGTGGAAGGTCCAAGTCTCCCCTACGGACGGCCTGTAGGTAGTTGGCAGGAACATTTCGCGTCTTCATGTAGGATATCATGGCGTCCCCGACCGTCTCTGGAATCTTGCCGCTGAAGATGTGAGTCACATCGTGGTTGCGACGGATGATGTCCATGTCAGGCCATGTGGGGTAGCTTTCAGGATCGAGGGTTCCAAGGTTGCGGAAAGCGTGGTAGAGGTGCATGACAGCAGGTATGGCCTTCCAGCGCTCACTGCACTTCAGACCGAATGCTTGATACCCGAGTTGGAGTCGAAGCAAATCCGCACCGCACAGCATCGGCGATCTTGGCATCAGCATTCGAAGAAGTATTGGCGACGACGGTGACTTGGGTGGACGACGAAAATTGCCCAAGAAAGTGACGGAATCCATCTCATGCAGGTGCGCGAAGAGCGTGAACTTCACCTCCCTTGCTAGCAGCTCCAGCTTTGGGCGACCATCAGTCGGTTCCCGCTCGACGCAATCTTGCAAAACGCCGACCATCTGTGCACAACCTTCCCGGAGCAGAGTCAAACCCGCACCTGCCAGCGGGCCCAGGACGAAATTGATGTCGGTGAAGACCTGTGCCGCAAATGCAGCACGGAGCGTCGGTTTGCGAAGCTTGATACATTCCAGCAAGGACTTTTCCATCTCGTCGTAATCTCCCGTCCTTGGGTTGCATGGCTGTTATGGATGCCCTATTATCGTGGGCCATGATCGAGTACTCGGAATAGGTCTTGATGATAAGACTCTCGAGCTGTCGCCATCGTAAGAATGGCTCCGTATTGAAGCCCACCGAGTCGTCGTATTCGTACGTCGAAGCTGGATAGGGCAACTTCTTACTGTCCCGCACTATGACCTTCAGTAGCTGATACATGGGAATGCACAGACTATCGAACGCCCATTGCACGATATAGTCATCGTCCTTGACGTCCTTGTAAGATGGCAGTGAAGTATGTGGGACATGGCCTGGGATTTCGGACTCGAGCCTTGCATTCAGGAGATGCATGAGCATGATTTCGACAGCGTTATCGCAAGCCGGGAACTCATCGCGAAGCCCGTCGAAGATGGGAAGGACCTTATCCATGAGCTCGTCATGCGGCTGACGAAGCAGCTCGAGGCCGATTTGGGTAGTGAGGGCGGCAGTCATCAGGTCGGTCTTGCCCGTCTTGAAGTGATGCCAGACGAGAACGAGGTATTTGCGCATCTTGAACAGTTCGACGAAGAACGACATCGCCGACATGACGGCCTCATCGATACTTTGCTTGAGGTCGAACTGGGCTTGGGCTGCCGCTGCAGCTGCTGATGGCGCGGCGGAACTTGCTGGGCCAGCGGCTTCATCCTCACCGATATCCTCCACGATGTCGTCCTCACACTTGTCCAAGACGTCCAGGGATACGAATCGATTCGGCACTTCTCCCGAAGCCGTGTCCTCGTCCTCACCCGCAGCCTTGGTCTTGGCCTTAGCCTTGGTCCCCGCTCGAGCCTCATGAAGGATACTGCCGACCTCTCGAAGGACATTCATGAAATGCTCATGGGTGAACGTAGACCAATCCGGATTCCCAAGGAAGTTCTGGAGCGTCCGCATCCGAAGCTTGATGCACCGGTAAAGACGCTGCATCACATGATCCGGGACCTCGACCTTGTGCGTCGCGATATGGTTTGCCAGGTCGATGTACTGGCTGACCTTGATCGCATAATTGCCAGGGGGAATCTCGGGACGTGGTAGAGACGCAACCTTCCCGCTGATGTCGCCGTCCTTGCCATCCTTGGAGGCCGCCCGAAGTTGCTTTTCCTTGATCAGCTTGAGCACACGCTGTTTGTTCCGCATCTTAGCCTTGGCCTTACTCGAGCCTGTCTTCTCGTCTCCATCATCGCCTTCAGCATCGACGCCTTTGGATCCGCTCACGAGCTCGACATCAAACTTGTCGATGGGGTAGCCGGGCTCAGCTTCGATAGCAGCGCGTGCCAGATACCGTCACTGCTGTCAGCAGGGGGTTATCACCCCCTGAAAACCCGGTGAAAGCGTTAGAGTTTTCTACATCTGAAAACCCCTGGGAATCGGTACAATTTTTGGGCGGTTATCGGGGGGGAATAACCCTTTTGATTTCCGGAGTTTTCAGAGGGATAACCCTTTTGATTTCTTAGAGTTATCAGGGGGTGAACTCGATCTTCGCGGAAACGACGTCTTGAAGCCTGCTTGAAGGGCCATGCCCGCCGGTAGTAGTGGCCTTGCACTTTCTGGACGCTCCCGGGCACTGATCATATAGCAAACAGACGGTTCAAACTCCTCAGACAATCAATAGGCATGTACTCCTGCTTCTTTTTGCCTGTATGGTACATGCGCAGTGCGCTGATGCCTGGTAACTGCGCATGGTGCCTGGTGCTCTGCCTGTAGAGTGTGGACTGTGGACTGTGATTCTTGGCCCGTGTGAGCTATGCGTTATGACCTGTCCCGCCATGTCGTCCTCTGGTCCTTTGGCTACTCTTTTCTCGACAGGATGAAGGTTGTGAGCGTCCGCTCGATCGGTTTGGCGAATTGGCGATGCTCGTCATCTCGTCCTTAGGTCTGAAGGTCGTCTATCTGATCCTCTGGCCACTCGTTGCTCGAAAGATTGAAGGTTGTTGTGACTTGGACAGCGTCCGCTCGATCGATCTGGACGGCTGGCAGCGCTGGAAGCCTGGAACCTAGGCATTACGAGTTTGCGACCTTGCGATGTCAAGGCCCAGCGAAATTGATGGACGATTCGCTTGCGACGTGACGTTGTTGATGACTGATCACTGATGTACTACATGATGCGCTGGAGCATGAGCAGTGAGCACTGCAGCTGGAGTCTGGACAGAGAGAAAACGAGTACGGATAGTCAGCAGGAAGGGAGGAGAAGAGGAGTAGTGTTAGCCAAAGCCCAAAGCTTATAGGGGTAAGTGAGACGTGAGCAGTCAGTTCCATCCGCCTGAAAGAATAAAAGGGTCAGATCAGTGAGCTCATTCTTCATGTCAAAGGTGTCGTTGCTTTCGCCCTCCTTGTCAACTGGAGGTTGAAGCTCATATTTTCACTTTCGTTATATCCCGCCCACCCAAAGTCCCAAACGATCCAGCTCGAGTCCTCAAAGCTCAAACGATGTCTCCTCAGGAACCATCTGATGGATTCTGAAAGAGAAAGAGTGTACTCGTTTGAAGTCAGCATTTACATGATGCGCTTTGGTATTCAGATTGGCAGGAAGGCGCGGAACAGATAACACTCACGGCATAAGTCCCTTCGTTCCCATTTAGGTCCCCGGAATTCCCCTCCTCCTCATCCCAAATACGCGTGCTCCTTTGAGATGGCAAGTTGTGTCGGCGCGCCGTCTCGGTGGAGACTGTCCTTCCATGAGGGCCGCAGATGGCCTCACATCGACAGATTGTATGGGAGCTCGCGTTAGATGTGACCTGTGCAGCTATCACAGGGAACTGCCGTCGTAGCCTGTCAAGTCGCGGCATGAGCGCAGAGGCCAGAGTCCAGAAAGAGCACAGAGCGCACGAAATTGATCCAGTTGTTGATGTTGAGCCTCAGAGGCGGTGGAGATGTACTGATGAGCACGAGTGACATGGAGTGACCGACGATTGAAGCCGGTGGAATGGCTGGATTCTGGAAGAGTAAGGTGTGATGTGGGCTGTATGTGGTAGAAAGGAAGGATGATGATGGTGATGGTGAAAGAAAGGAAAGGAAGGAGGTGGCAAGGAATTATTGTGTGCACCGTGCACGATTTGAGGTCATTCTCTCCCGCTGCTTTCTTCATTCTTACCACCATGTCTCGATATGCATACTATCGGCGATCCGGACAACGCCCCCCTCAAAGTATGATGGGCTGTCTCAACTCTCAAGCACGAAGGCACGATCTCGGTGAGTGTTCCTCCCCTCGACTCTCCATAAACAAGCTGACCCATATCTCTTTATGTGTGTCCATAGGCACGATATCGAACGAAGCCGAGCGTCTGGAGATCATGCAAGCTGCCGTGAGGGAACGGCGATCGATCCGGATGTGAGCTTCAAGACTCAAGACAATGGCTATAGGCTAGCGAGACAGCTGCTTAGACCTTTACTCTTTAGTGACGAAGCTGGCGACGGACTTGGTTGATCTTGTGGGATGTGCGAAGCTGGCGGCAACGGCGCTGTAGGATCACTTGTGAGTTCAACTTCGCATCGGTAGCAGCCTTCTGCCCGACTCGACGTTAATATGGAGCACTGGTCGCTAGTCGCTGACCGTGATTCACTTCTCTACAGCGATGAGCTTACTTGGTATATGGCCAGTGGAGAACATCGTAACGGCTTGACATGACTGGCGGAGCCGTGGAAGTGAGGTGTCGGATGCACCTATTGGCCGGATCTGCTGCGTCCTGCCGACTTACCTTGCTTCGACAAGGAAGGCGAGTCAACAGCCGAACATCATCAAGCCTTTCTATTCCGCGGCAGGCTCACCGTTGGACGTTATGTATGGTGCGAAAACGAGCTCGTTACAGGTCCGGATGGAGAGGGAGAAGGCTTCTGAGCGTGGCGCAAGCTGAATTGGCCATCAGAAGGGTTACGGTAAAGGGCGAGTGGGGCCTGCCGCCTGGAGGGAGAATATACCGGCTCGGGTATCTACTGCCAGGAATCGAGTCGGACGTAGTCTATGACCTGTTACACGCATACCGTCTTTCGATGATGTTCTTCATCCTCTTAAAGCACTAAGCTACTTCCGCTCCCCTATCTTGGAATCAAGCGCAATTTGCAGCGCGTCAAAGGGCTAAGGCGCGTAGTGCGGAAAACAGTATCAATTTCGACTAGGAAAGGAGGCAGGAGAATAGAGACTATAGCCACAGAGGGATAGAAGAAGCCAGGATAGTAGTCTTTGTAGGTAGCAAATTTGAAGGGCGACGAAGGAGATGAGAAGACTGTAGCTGGTTGGACTACAAGAGAGGCTGTGCGTGAAGATTGATGCGGAAAAGGTTGTCACTCGGCGTCAGGATCGTCCGCGGTGTCGTCCGCGGTGTCGTCCTCGGTGTCGGTGTCGGAGCGAACCCCCCTCGTTTTCTCTTGCGCTCTTCCCGTTCTTTCTCGTCCATGCGCCTCGCCCACTCCAACGGATAGGCATCAGCGAAGCTGTGAAGAAGCCTTAGTGGTTTTTTTCCCTTTGATGAGGCCGTGGGGGGAGCGCCGAGTGTAGTTGAGCTGGAGGAGCCTGAGACCTGTGCTGCAATGGTGCTTGAGCTCGAGGTTTTATCGGCCGCAAAAGAGACTCTCGCCTTGCCAGGAGTCAAGGTCTTGATTGGCATCGAGAGTTGAGGAGCGGACGTGCTAGATTCATCGACTGAAGAAGGCGCGATTATATTATGTCGGCTGGTCTCAGCGATGGCGGCACGGGGAGATCGATTGGCAATGAGATTGGGGGCTGTGGCGGAAACGAGAGCTTGTGAGGCAGTATGGGCCCGCAGCACCTCGTATCGACCGATGTTCAAGACGTGTTGGACGAGAACCGAATAGTAGCCGTAGGGAATGTCCCACCGCGAACGATCGAATGCCAGTACGCCTTCAGCCCAGTGAAAGAACTTGAGAAACCGATGCTCGATCGAGACTGATGAGTGAGGGTCGGCAAAGTCCTCGGCGGTAGCATCAGAGAGGCGTTCAATGTGAATACGCGCTTGGGTCTCATTGACAGACACAGTCCGAGGGCCAGGAGCAGGATTGAAAGGCACTTTGTCCAGCTGTCCACCAAGATAGGGCCTACGAACTCCGGGGTAAAGCCTGGAGTCGATGGTCGAAACCGAGTCTATCGATTCCTGGCTTGAAGCCATGGATGCTGATTGTAGTTGGGGGGGGAGGGGGGTTCTTGGAAGGCAGACGCGCGCGACCGATAGATGAAGAATTGAAGAGGTATGAGTGCTTGACGCAGGTAGCAGAAGAAAATCCAGAGGACTGAAGATAAGACCAGCGTTCATATATGATACGTCAAGAACGCATACACTCACCATAAATGACCTTAACCCTTTATATCAGCAAAACGAACCGATCCCAGCGTTGCGTCGATCCAGGTGGCGAAGAGGATATCTGTATGACCAACATCGAAACGAGCAGGCAAGGCGTAGCAGGAGTGTCGAAGGTTGTGTCCTTGTGAGCGATCTGCGACGTGGTGCAAGAGATTCATGAAGCAGGTCAGCCGTGTGTAGCAGCAGAGGCCAGAGATCAAGTACAGTATACGACTCACGAACCGTCGTCCGTCAAACCGCGGTCTTTGGCCTTTGCTGCCAAAGCAAAGCGTCTCCTTGCATGAATGATCGCGCGAAAGACGGCGTGGAAGCAGCAAACATTGAAGGGAAACCGTGGAGAAGGTGCTGGAGAGGAGACTGCCGACTGGTCGCTGAGATCGAGCTTCGTTCAAAAAGCCCTAAGTTACCATGAAGGTTATCGGGGCAGGAATTCGGTGGATAATGTTGAAGCTTTCCGGAAAGCTGAAAGCGGTTCGGAAAACGCTGGAGTTCTCAGGGTTTTGGAAAACTACCGGACTAATTGTGCTTTCGGATCTGAATTCACCCCATGAAAACCCCCCTGCTGACAGCAGTGCGTAGGTGTCATTTTTGTAAGCAAGTTGCCTTATGTATTGTCGGCTAGGATTGGTATTTTCACTTTTTCAGCAAACAGGATTTTGGCCCCGCCATGTCGGTATTTTGACCCAGCAAAAATGGTCAATGCACTCCATTGAAAGGGGTTTCAGTGCGTAACGCACAGGCTTTCTACCTTGGGTCATGATAATGTCGACCGTCAATTCATCCGCTAGATCAGCCTGACTCGCAGTATAAGTCTGAAATGGAGCTGACGCGCATCAGGAGTCGTTATATAGACAGTGCGAAGCCTTCGTGGGAGGCTGCGCGCTTCCAATGGAGTGCCCAGGAAATTCTAAGGATCTAACAGGGTGAAATGCCTGTCTTTCGCAGGTCAAAACCCAAAGTAACAGACTCAAATCGCTAATGTTACGACTCAGAAACCCTGTCTTAAGTGGTTGAAAATACTGGTTTGGGGCTTAGGCGAAAATACCGTCTCACACGGTGGATGGCCTGTATCATCGCGGATTTGGGGGCATATCGCGCTTCGTCTCCGCAGGGGTGTGCGGCACGGTGTCGCGACGATGTAGCGCAGAAACCCCCAGTGCGAGACCATCTCGTGCAGAGACTCGCGCAGACCCCCCCAGTGCGAGAAGACCTCGCACTGATTCTCGCGCAGACCGACGTGCGACTGACCATGGCTTCGTCTCGCACAGCACCTCGCACGCATAGGCGCAAGACGAACCTTGGCGGTCAAATCTCGACCATGGACGCCCCTCCTCGCGCCTCTCTCGCGCTGGTATGTGCGGGTCTAACGACGAGCTTCAGTGAGTGTGGCAGACCGAGGCCTCAGCTGCTCAGCAGCACCGTCACTCACAAGCTCCCTGCTCCCCTATCCTCATTTCTCGGTTTCCTCTCGCCATGCCACCCATACGTAGCGGGTCTATTCGAGCTGGACAGGACAAGGCAACAGGCAAATTTTGGTGCGACTGCACCGTCCAGGGATGTCGAACGCCAACTCGTCAGCTAAACGAGGTCGCCAGGCGGACGTACTACGCACACAAGAAGAAACAAGAGCTGGCCGTGTCTCGAGCAAGGAACGCAAGCAAACCGGTGCTCACACCCACTCAGCCTCAAGCGGAATCGAGCGCGCAGGCTGCGCAACATTCGGATCAGTTCCAGGGCAGCGCCGCAAGTTTCGAGTTTGGAGACGACGGAAACGGCGATTTCTTCAACGACCCTCTCCCTCCGAGCGGTGATCGCAGCTCCAGCAGCAGCAGCAGCAGCAGCAGCGATAGCGACGACAGTGAGGACGATGCGGGCTGGGGATTTGGTGATGGTGTCGAGCCGGAGCGAGTACTCGATGTGGACCGCCCGGTGTTCGGCAATGAGGACAATGATGGGCCTGAAGGGGGTGGTTCCGACGCGGTAGGAGGTTCTCGTTCTTCTCGCGGCGGAGGAGATTCCGATTCTACTCCGGCTTCACGGACGGCATCTGTCTACAAGGATATCAGTCGCAAGTTCATGATCTTAGTCGTCTCCCTCACAGCGTTCTTCGGTCTTGGACGGCAGGGAGCCGATATGCTCCTCGCCTTTTTTGGGTCCATCATTCAGCCGCTGCTCGATGATCCAGGACCTACGATTCCCCGACAGATCGGCACTGTACGACAGCATCTCGGTCTCGATCCTCCTCTCGTGCGGTACGCGGTGTGCCCAGCCTGCGAGGAGCTGTCTCTTGTGTCTCCCACATCGGACGAGACTACCCAATGCCCACACTGCAGCGAGCATCTCTACGAGCGCAAAGGAAAGCCAAAAGTCATGTTCGTTTATCAGCCGCTCACGGCATGGCTTGAATGGCTTCTTCACCAGCCCGGGGTCGAGGATGCGCTCCAAGAATGGAGGGAGCGCGATCCATGTGCGGATTTGATGGACATATACGATGGAGCTGCGTGGAGCGACGAGCGAGACAGGAACAATCGACGCTTCGTGGATCATTCGTATTCGCTACTTGTGGCCCTCGGTATCGACTGGTTCTCTCCCTTTCGCTCTCAGTACACATCTTGGCACTCGACGGGAGCGATCATGATGACCATCCTCAACTTTCCCCAGCGCCTGCGATATCACCCTTCCATGACCTACCTTTCGGGATGCACACCTGGCCCCAAAGAACCGGTTGCGACACGGCTCCACTGCTATCTCAGGCCTTTGCTTGATGAGCTTGCCGAGCTAGCTGATGGCAAATACATTTCGACGCTGACGAAGCCCAATAAGCAGCTTGTTCGTCTACGGATCGCGTTCTTTTGTGGGGATTCAGTCGGAAGAAACAAAGTCTGCGGCTTCCCATCTCATTCTGTGAGAAAAGGTCAGTACTGCGGCTTTTGCGAGGTCACCATTCCCACCACCATCGACGCGTTTGAGAACGGTGCAGCCGACCTCGAACGATGCCCTCGCCAGCACAAGTCGGACTCCGTTCGCCTCGACCAACCCTTTCGCACCAAGAAAGCGAAGACGCTTTACGAACGAGACACTGGTGCTCGGCACTCGCCCTTGAATCGCCTCTCCTACTGGCTCTCCGTTGATCGCGCTCCAGTCGATCATATGCATAACGTCGAGCTCGGCCTGGTCAAGCGGCTGTTTCATCGAACTCTCATCGAAGGCAAGTCTATCTCGGCTATTCACCTCAAGCGCCTTCAAAGTTCCCTCCTCACAGCACAGGTCCCTCCCTCGGAACAAGCTCCGGATTGGCGCCTAGGCGATCCAGGCGGAGGATCAGCAACTGCTGCGCAATGGTCAACGCTTGGTCGGCGGCTCTTCGTTTTGCTGCTTTACGTGTCTTGGAAACCGATCATAGACAGCGACGAAGTCGTTGCATTTGAACCACCATCATCCAAAGCGGAGGCTACAGCTATCGCCAAAGCAGTGGTGGAAGCAGCTGCTCAAGTAGACGATGAGCAGGAGGAACTTCTCAATGAGAACAACGCTGGGCAGGAGGACGCTGGGCAGGAGGACGCTGGGCAGGAGGACGCTGGGCAGGAGAACAACGATGGTGCTGACGAGGGCGATGAGGCGCAGGGGGACAATGACGGAGCGGAAAGCGTACAATCGACCAACAACAGTGGGAGTAAGCGCGTCAAGGCTCGAGACGTTCTGCGACATGCGGCTGTGCTCGCAAGTGCCGCCTCGCTCTGTGCCAGAAGAAGGATCTCTGTCGAAGAGATCAACGATCTCGATACGTTGCTGCGAGATTATGGACGGTCAACAGCGAAGCTCTTCGGCAATAAGTGGGTGACATACAATACCCACATCGCGATGCACATTCCGGCCCATATACGACGCTTCGGACCTCCCTACCACTTCTCCGCATATCATTTTGAAAGGATGAACGGTCAGCTAGGCAAAGTGCAGACCAACCGTCATCGCAACGGCGAGGTTGAGGCCACATATACGAAGGCTTTCCTGACCAACGCACGATCTGGCTTGCTCCTGGCCGATAACGCAGAGAGCATTGGCACGGCCCTACAGAACCGCGCTCCCGCTTTTCAGCCTCCTCAGGGGCTTCGCTTGAGTCAGCTCTCCGTGGTCGGAAGCTCGGGCAGCGTCGACCTTGAGCTCTCCGATGGTCTTCCTTTTCATCTTCCACTGCGCTTTCACGGTCAGCTTTACCGCCATATCAAGCGCACTTGGAACGACACTCTCCCTCCTCTCCTTTCACCGTCTTCATCGCAGTCCAATGGCATCAGAGTCCTCCCAAGCATGAAGCAGCATCAGAACATGAAGTTTGGCCATCTGAACTTCAGCAGCACTGGCAGCAGGGCGAACGCCAATCGATCACGTACGTACGCTGCTGTGGACGGACCGAGCGCTTCCCTGGACCTCTTCAAAATCGAAGCCATCCTCAGCCACAGCGTTCATGTCCGCTCGGACAAGCACGAGACTCTCTACATCCTTGGGCGGCGAAGTCGGCGTGCGCAAGTACCAGGATTTGGCGCAGTACTCAGTGAGGCGCTGCTGCAAAGAACGCTCAAGCTCTTCTGGACGCAGAAGGATTCCTGGGGCGGTATGGAGCTTGTTCCAGCACATGAGCTCAGCTCTGATGCCGCTTTCGTTCATGGACCTGGGATCACAGGAGTATCACCAGGTGAGGATCAACGGCATAGTGAGTGGACATGCGATTCATTTGATTCTGTCTTCTTCTGGACATGCTCTGAAACGAGCCATACGGCTGTCTCTACTCTTCACTTTAGTTATTTGATGCGCTCCCCTCCTCCAGCAAAAGGTCTCAACCTTACGGCGTTATCAATCACCTCCACCAGCTCCATCGCCAGTTCCATCAGCAGCTCCATCAGCAGCTCCATCAGCAGCTCCATCAGCAGCTCCATCAGCACCTCCACCTTCACCTTCAGCCGCAGCGCCTCCTCCTTCACCCTGCTCACCACCATCATCGAATGCCGGAAGGTCGGTGATTGGATCACCGAATTGCTCCGCGTCGTCCGCAATACCGCCACGGCGAGGTTTGAAAGGCGGGGGGTTCTTCTTGACGCGTCGCACGAGCTCCGGATGCGCCTCTGCCCATGTTGAGCTTACAGCGATGCGTGGAATGGACTTGTCCAAGATCTTGTTGTGCGGCTGAAGTTGTGTAGCGGGCTTGAGTTTGTATGAGGAAAGCGATGCTGGTACCTGCTTGTCCACCCGAGCCTGCAGATCCTTGTTCTGCTGAGACCACCACTCTGGAATGACTGCTCTGATTGATCCAGCTTTCTTCCTTCCACCCTCTTCCTCCAGATCTTCTTCCCCCTCTTCAACCTCGTCTTCGAGCTCAGATTCGTCCCTCTCCACACAGGCATCTACCAGCATTGCGGCTGCGGCGTCGCCAAACGCAAGCGTGTTCTGCTCAGCAGCCGACTGACGGGCAGCGACCCGAGTCGAATGCCGTCCTCGTCGACGATCGCGCTGCTTCTTCGTCGCTTTCGTCTTCTCCAACTCCTCAGCATCTGTCTTCAGCATGTTCCGCGCATCGCGCTTGATTCGGGTCAGCGTACGCTTGCATGCCGCTCGGATGTGGTCTACATCGCGCTTGTCGCTAGGGAGATCGTGATCATCGGCATGTTCCGCGAGCTCGTCAGGAAGTTCCGTAAGAACCGCATCGAATTTCTCATCGTCCATTCGTCCACCAACCCAATCAAGTCGAAGCAGCGGCTTCCCCAGCGGCACGTCATCGCGCAAGCGTGGGTCGATATTGGCGTCTGGATGCTCAGGATCGAGTTCGGGATCCTCTCTAGGCCAGTCTGGTGATGCCTCGTCTACTGTCGGGTAGGCCGGCCAGGGATCCTTCTTTTCGATTCCCATCTTCAAACGCAGCAGACGTTCGAAAGCGTTTTGAATACGAGCATCTTTGCGCCCGTGCCCGATCTTTGTTCGCTTCCTCGAAGGTTCAGCATCCCTGCGTGGAGCTTCCTCTTCGTCCTCATCCATAGGATCGTCATCATCCTCATCATCATCCCGACGACGCGTGGGACGTCTGCTCGAAGGTCCACCATCTTGCGCCAGCGACTGGATCTTCTGCTCCATCGATCGGATTTGGTCCTTGGCGCCGGTGAGCTCATCTTTAGCTTGTTGCAGCTGCCGTTTGAGGTCGCGCTGACCACGCAAGACATCCTGCAGCTCGTCGAG
The DNA here is from genome assembly GCA_001689995.1 of Tilletia indica. Taxonomy (NCBI): domain Eukaryota; kingdom Fungi; phylum Basidiomycota; class Exobasidiomycetes; order Tilletiales; family Tilletiaceae; genus Tilletia; species Tilletia indica. The sequence goes on from MAPW01000124.1 coordinate 97,965, forward strand.
CTCGATCGTATTCAGCACAATCACGAAGCGATCGTCACCAGCCTCTGAGGGCTGGATATCGTCGATGTCCCCGATGTTGTGGCTCGTGGCGAAGTTGCGAGCAGCGTTATGATATTCCTCCAGCTTTTTCTTCACCTCCTCTTTCACCCACTTCTGAAGGTCCTCATTGTTCTTCTTCATAGAGGCCTGGAGCTGCACGTCGAGGTTGTTGAGTACGGCGACGAAGTCGGTACCGCCGCTACTACCGCCAGCAGCTGCACCTCCACGACCACCACCTCTTCCACCACGAGTACCACCGGCACCACGAGTACCACCGGCACCACGACCTGCAAAGTTCCAGCAGAGGTAGTCAGCACCCCTCAGCTTCTAGGATATCCTGACGCGCGCACGGCGCGACGGAAACTGACCTGGGTTCTGACTCATGCTGTCTTTCTCAGTTGCTCTTGAAGTTGGATCTTGAAAGGTAACCAAGTGAGTATCTTCAGATTGCCCAGCAGCTGCTCTTCGTTGCTCGTATATATACTTGTTCAAGTTCCTTCTTTCCTCCAGTCTCTTCTCTCTCCTCCTTTCCAGTCTTCTTCCTCTCGTCTTGTGCTCTTTCCCTTCCACAACGATCGTCTTCCCCAATCCCCAGCAGGCAACCAAACAAGCAAGCTTTCTTTCCTTCATTCCTCAACAATCACGGCTCAACTCTTCATCGATCGCGGATTCCTTGAACGAAGCAAGCATCCTTGTCCTCCTCTCCCTGTCGATGCCTGGGTCACAGCTGACAATCAATGCATTATCTAAATCCCGCAGATCGAGACGGACGACAGGCAAGCAGGATCCTGGGCATGATAGCGGCTTTACTCTGCGCACTCTGACCCTCGGTAAGTCCATCACGATTTACGTAGCGCCGCTCTTCCTTCTGCTCTGTTGCTGTTCTGTGCGCTCTCGATTTTTTTTCTACAGCAGCCGCTCAACATCCATCAGCTACCCGTCCGCAAGCCGGTTCCACACCCTACGACGACACCGAAGACGCGCCTTTCATTCGTGAGTACTTCCTCCCCTTTTTGGTTCTCGTCTTTCCTTGCGCGCAGCGCATACAGCAGGCGAAGAGGTCGAGCCGGCCAGATGCCACCTTCATTTGACTCCTTTCTCTCTTTCCTTCTTGCATTCAGTCTCTTGAAGTATGTCTGCTTTCCTCGTCTCGATCAGGAGTACATGCCGGTGAGATGGGTGAATAATGTGGAGCGTAATGCAGGTTACTGCCTATTGACGATGATGCTTTTCACCTTTTGCTGTCGCTTCTTCCTATAGGTCGTAGTAACTAGTAGTGAGTCTGTGGTGATCTCTTTCGACTATCCACAGCATTGGCCCATGAGTCTGACTTTTCTCATTTCGCTTCTTGGTTGACAGCTACTCACTACAGAAGCTATCCGTGAGTCGCGACGCGTTGCGGGGAGCACGCGCAGCATTTACTCACTGTTCTGCTATGTGTTTGCTGAATTTACAGGCAACGACGTTTACCTCGGAGGGGAATTGGTCCGCCATTTGGTCGTGGTTGAGCTACGAGGTGTGAGTATCGAGATCTGAGCATCTTCTGGCTGCATACACATGTGCTGTCCATACATCGCAATCATTGACTGATGAACTACTTCTCTATGATTTTTCGACGCTAGGGCCTCATTCTTAGACGTCTAGAAGGACATTCATTCCGCGCAAGGTAGGTGGGTGAGAGACTTAGTGAGTACCTTCATGACCCATCTCCGTCCCACTCCTCGCAACTTTGATGACTGACACCTTCATTGCCTCGCCTTCCTCTCTCTCCCTTTCAACAGTGTATCTTATTTTGTTCATCAGCGTTCCCGTCTCTCGAGTTGCGGAGGATCAGTGTTCTTGGTGCATGGGAGGAGGTCGAGCATGCATGTGGGCTTTGAGCCGGTGATCGATTTCAAAGTGGATGTGAGATGTGAAGTAGTACCTAGCGCCTCTATGTGCGAGGTGTGTGCGAGCCGCCTGATCCTAGCTGCGAGCAAGGCTCCCGCAGCCCCCCTGTGCGAGGTCTGCGCGAGGTTCTAGCATCTCGTACCCGGCTGCGCGAGGTATGCGCGACTGTGCATATCGCAGACCTCGCATACTATTTGCGCGAGAGGGCTCGCACAGGTCTGGCACATAGGTGCGCGAGA